>JASDQU010185965.1:0-20665 GCA_032191745.1 Picea mariana | reverse complement strand
CACATAAAGTACACATAGGAACAGATTTTTACGAGGAAACCCATAAAGGGAGAAAACCTCTTCTTCTTCGAAATGATAGGAAGTATTTTTCAGTTCTGTACATCATTTACAATTGAGCACCAACTCAATGTGAGGCTGCTACCTCTATTTTACAAGCTGCAACTTTTTTGAGAGCACCAACACTTTGGTTTCTCTAGCACCCACTAGAAGGAAGCACCAACTCCCTGAATATTCCAGCACCAACTGGATGGAAGCACCAACTTCCTGAATGTTCCAACACCAACTAGATGGAAGCCCCAACTTCCAATTACAAAGGCTCCAACTTGTATAACAGAGAACACTTGTTCTCCCTAGCACCACCTTGCCACCCTGGTTTCTCTGGTTGCAACCAGATGGAAGATAAAACTCCCTCTGTTCAAGCACCCATTTGAACCTCTGAGAACAACAGTCCTCCCGAGCACCTCCCTACCTCCCTAAAATATTAATGACTAAATAAACATTCAACTTTACAGATAATTCAGTTCTTACCAATCTTTCTTTGTTCTATAAATCTGGTCTTATGTTCACTGTTCTCCTACTCTTCTCTTCCTCTGTCTATTCAGCAGGTATGCTCTGCATCAACTTGTGCTCTCCTTCTGATCTGCTTCAACTTGTTCATTTATTCTGCTCTGCATTTGCTCTTTCTGTAATTATTCTATACTTCTGCTCTTTCTTTCATTCTGCTCTTATGTTCAGTCTCATTCTGCACATTCTCTCATCTATTTTTCTTACAGTTTCATTCTTTTTCACATTCTTAACAACCAACCTTGCACAATTTGTCTCATTTTCTTTTATGCATACCTCCCCAACGGTTCCACTTCGCCTTCCCTCATCCAAAACAAGAACATCTATACTAGCAACTGAAACGCTAACCAATTCGTCATCATGAATCTATTTTCCCTTAACAGATTCATAACTGAAGAATTAAATGTGTGTGGAAGAAAAGTAACCCTCCGATCAATTCAAGCTTTATACGCACCATTGGATAATCCTTATTATTCTTGCCTTTTAAATCAGGTTTTGGCATTCCTCATGTTCAATGTTCTTTTCACTTATAAATCCCGATACACAAAATTCCATAAATCGGTCAAATCAACGATCCATATCATAATCAGATCTGGCGATTCAGATTAAATCGGGAATTCACTCATCATGAAATTGGAATCCTTGTTTCACTTGTTTCTTTTCCTTTTGGAGTCGCGATTCGCAAAACTTCGACACGGAGTTAGATCAACGGTCCAGGTGCAATCTTGACTCAACGGCTACGATTGTGTCACGATATCGCATATCGCGATTTCATCATTTCAGTTGCATTGTGTTCTTGTCTCCTTGATATCGCGATTCGCGAAAGTCCGATGTGGAGTTTGATCAACGGTCCAAGTGTGATCTTGACTCAACGGCTACGATTGTGTCATGATATCGCATATCGCTATTTCAGCATTTCAGTTGCATTGTGTTCTTGTCTCCTTGATATCGCGATTCGTGAAACTCCGATGTGGAGTTTGATCAACGATCCGGGTGTGATCTTGACTCAATGGCTACGATTGTGTCGCGATATCGCATATCGCGATTTCAGCATTTCAGTTGCATTGTGTTCTTGTCTCCTTGATATCATGATTCGCGAAACTCCGATGTGGAGTTTGATCAACGGTACAGGTGTGATCTTGACTCAACGGTTGCGACAGAATCGCAATATCGCGTTTCGCAATTTTGAAGTTCTTGTTGTCAGTTGATTTTGACATTTCAAAGTCCCAATCCCTGAAACTCCGACAGGGGCTAGGATCTACGGTCTAGATTCATTCTGGATTCAATGGCTGTGATTAAATCACGATTTTGGGGTTCTTGTTGTATCGTTTATTTTGCCTCTCCATATCGCGATTCGCGAAACTCCGATATGGGGTGTGATCAATGATCCGAGTTTGATCTTGGCTCAACGGTTGCGATTGAATCGCAATATCATGTTTCACAATTTCGGAGTTCTTGTTATCAATTGATCTTGACATTTCAAAGTCCTGATCCCCAAAACTCCGACAAGGGCTAGAATCTACGGTCCATATTCATTCTGGATTCAACGGATGCGATTAAATTGTGATCTTGTTGCAACGGGATTCCTTTCTGATACAAACTTGCCATCAATGACAACCATTCGCTGTCTATTCAATATGTGCCAACACATCCATGGGCTTCTATCTTTCAAAATTGGATTCTAACATGCTTCATAAATTTCCTTAAAATATGCATCTTCAGGGTACATATCTTTGAGATGTTCTAATCCAAGAAAATTCACATGTAACTCCTTCAAAACTAAACATATTCTGCTCAAATCATTTGCAACCTTGTTAGAGCTTCCACTAATATGTTTTAATACAAAATTAATATTTTGCATGAATTCTACCCATTTAGCATGTTTCTGATTTAATTTCTCTTTCTTAATTATGAACTGCAAAGCATGGTTATCAGAATATAAAACAAACTCTTTAGGCATTAGGTAATGCATCCATTTCTTCAAAGCTTGAATCATTGCATAGAATTCTTTGTCATAAGTGGAATATTTTTGTTTTTCCTCATTCAGTTTCTCACTGAAATATGAAATTGGCATGTCATCTTGACTCAAAACACCTCCAACTATTGTCCCACTGGCAACACATCTAACTGTAAATATTTTGTTGAAATATGGAAGAGCTAAGATAGGTCTCTTAGTAATCTTTTCCTTCAATAGTTTGAACCCTTCATACATTCCATTGTTTGTCTTGAAGGTTGTTTTTGATTCATCACTTTCCCTCATTCCAATTTGATGATATCCACTTTTTAAATCTATCTTTGAAAAAACAATTATCACCACTTACACAATCCATGAAATCATCCATTATGGGTAAAGGGAAACGATACCTGATGGTGATTTTATTTATGGCTCTAGAATATGTGCACATTCTCCACTCTCCTCCTTTCTTCGGGCTCAACACTATAGGTACAACACATGGACTCAATATTTCTCTGACCAATCCCTTGTTCAACATTTCTTGCACTTGTTTGTTGATCTCTTCATTTTCTACTGGATTCATTCTGTAAGTTGCTTCGTTTGGAAAACTAGCTCCAGGAATTATATCTATATGGTGACTAATACTTATAACAGGTGGTAGTTCATTAGGAAAATTGTCAAATACAATATCCACATACTCCTCCAATAATTTTTGAACTTCAATAGGAAATTCATATATTATTGTGTTGGTTAAAACAGTCCTAAGTTTTCCAACAACAACAAAACTTACCTCTTCATATTGCACATGCTTCAGAAATTAATTTTCTGTGAACAACGATACTTTTGGACTTGTCTTCTCTCCTTCTCTTTCATCCTTAAGAGGAATAAGAGTATGCATTCTGGCTTCCTTCTCAAATGTAAAGGTATTCTCTATTCCATTGTATACCACATTTATGTTATATTTCCATGGTCTTCCTAACAACATATGACATGCATCCATCAAAATGACATCACATAAAATATGATCCTTATAATTTCCAATCTAGAAATCAACTCTGCACTATTCATTCACCAATACTTGATGCCCTCTTTGCATCCAAGAAAGTTTCTATGGTGTAGGATTCATCTCCTTCTGCATTCCTAACTTCTCAACCATTTCCACAGAAACCAAATTATCAGTACTACCATTATCAGTAATCAATTTGCAGCACTTACCTTTTGATTTGCACATTGTTCTGAACATATTTTTCTTTTGTGTTGATCCATGCACTTCCTTCTTTGATTTCAGTAAAGTTATCCTCATCAATAAGGCTTCTCTTTCCTCTAGACCTTCATCATTCTCCTCTAGTATTTTTGGCTCATTTTCATCTTATGCAATTCACGCAGAGCCCCCTACCTCAGCGGAGTCTGTTGACCTCCCGGTCTATGGATCTTCAAACTTCTCTGAGATGAAATGGCTCCTTGGTTCCCATTGGAACCTTCAACAAATAAAACCATAGGTCCTTTTAAAAAATCCTCCCACGCAAGCAAGCAGTAGGTGCAATCTCCCCTCACGCGACCATCGGTGGTGACCACAGCCCTTTTAAAAGGGACTTCGCACTTCGAAACCTCTAGTATTCTATTGCGAGTCACCCAAACTCCTCTAATCCCCAAACTTTGAACTAGATCTTAGTGATCACTAACTCCTACCTTTATCCTCCACTGATATGACCTCCAACTACAACCTGGGTCTAGCTTCCGAGTGCTACAGGACTTCACGTATCGAGAACTCTTGAAGTAGCCTAGTGCAGACCCCCTACCTCTGCCTCTATAGGGTTCACTGACCTCCCAGTCTAAGGATCGATCTTCAAACTCCTTGAGCCAAAATAGCTCACTAGTTCCCTATTGGAACCTTCAATGAATCCATAGGTCCTTATGAACTCCACCCTGCGAAAACAAGCATCGAGCACAAACTCCTTCCCCATGTGACCACTACCCGTGACCACTGAATTATCCCACAAAGGGCACGTTGCATTTCACAATTTCGGGGATTCCAATGCAAAACACCCTTCTTCCTCCTGTCCCAAAACCCCGACAAGGGCTAACAGTCCTTAGCTCCTCCCTTATCTCCACCTCATGTGACCCTCATCCAAACCCTGGGGCCTACCTCCGAGTGCGTCGAGATTTTGTGCATCAGGAATCCCTAATGCGACTTCTCTCGATTTCCTGATGCCAAAATTATCCCATGTTAGATCAATGGTCCTCACGGTCCCACGATCCAATAGTCCGCGTTCCTCCTTCATGAAGTCGGGACTTCATAACTCGAGACTCTGGGATGGTTCTCTCCTTCGAACCTCTGACTCCTAAAATGTCGAAACGTCGATGCTCCAAATTGACGGCCCACAACCCCCATGATCTAATGGTTATGATTGAATCACAATTTCACGATTCAGGATTTCTCACAACTCTTCCCTTTAACTCCTCTGAGTTGTGAGTCACCGAAATGATGCATGCTCGTGATGTGTCCTTTCCAATGGATGGTCTTGATTATTTCATGAATTCTCCTTTCGTGAACTTGCTCTTGTATTCACCTATGATCTCTCGGTTCCCAATCCTCTGGTGTGTGTGTAGATCTCTGCCACGTGTCCTTCTGGATCCAACGGTCCAAAATGATTTCATGACTCCTCCCTTCACGATTTTTCTTCTCTGCTCATCACAAATCTCCCAGTGTCTGGTCCCACGAACACCACTGATCTACTGCCACCTGTCCTCCTGATGATGGATGGTTTCAATCGTTTCAGAACTTCTCTCTTGCACCTTTCTCCATATCCAATGACTGTTGGTCCACATGCTTAGATCCAATGGTCCATATCTGATCTCCTCTCCCATGCATGTTCTCACCTATCTGGACTCTGATCAGATGATCCAAATCCTCCCACGATCTATGGTTGGGATTGAATCACGATTTTTCATGTCAAGGAAATGAAGGAATTATGTCCTCACAACTCCCGGTATCCAATCCTGTGAAATGAACCAACAATTCAGATCTCTCCTAGAGTGATGACTCCTATTCCACCTGAGATTTGAGAGTGGAATGGATCCCACCATTATCCTCCTTGCAACTTCACTTGATCCAATGGCTTGTGGCTATCGATGCTTCCTCTTCGAAATATCTCTATCATCCGTTCAACTCCTTAACGAGTCCTAGCCAAATCATTTGGCGCTAACTCTCCTGAACTTTGATCTTCTGACTTAGAATATTTTTGAGTCATTCGAAGGTCTCAGTCTTTGAATTTGTCATGTGCTCTGCGTGCATCTCCATGCTACTCCTCCTGAGATTTGGGACTTGGAATAAGTCCACCCTCGCACACTCCTTGTGCTATCTCTTATGAGCTTTCAGATGGCTCAGTCACTAAGGGACTTGACCCTTCTACGCCTTCTTTAGAAGACTTCTGGTACTCCTCTTGGCATACTCCTGTGCTTTACCTCCTGAACTTGGAACTTGAAACAAGTTCTCTCTGTGTGTTCTCCTTGCGCTTCGACTAGCCTTCTGATGTTTGTTTCTCAACACTTCGTGTGAGTGTTGTCTTGGTGAAATCCTTTCACAGGTCTTCCTGCAGAGTATTTAGTAACTTTGTCCCTTCTCTCCTTGACAGGATATAAGTGCCCTCCTGGAAACTTCTTTCTCAAGCACACCTTGCTGAGCCTATAGAGTGTTCAAAAAATCTGTAAATGTCTTTCCTTGGACACTTCTCTTGTCACAGAACTCGAAATAGAGTTCCCTAGTGCACTCCTTGCACTCGCTCGATGCCCTCCTAACAGAGATTTACAGAACCTTTAGTAGTTCTGTCTTCTCTCTAAAATCAAAATACAGTTCTTCTTGTCCACTCCTTGCACTCGCTCGATGCCCACCTGGCAGAGCTTCAAAGAATCCTCAGTGATTTTGTCTCTTTGTGCCCTCCCCTGCACAGTATTTCCTCCAAGGTGTACAGTAACCTTGAGGATTCTCCCTCAATTTTTTTATCACTCTAGTGTGCCCTCCTGACATGTTCTTTATTGACTCCACAGAATTCATATGTGCACTCCTTGTGCTGGCTACAAAACCTCAAGTGTTCTTTTGTGCACTCCTTGAACAGCCTAAAGAATCCAAAGCGATATTATGAACTCAATGAGGATAAATGAAATCTATATTCCTACTGTAAATGAAACTTAACATACATCTACAACATTCATTCATGAAACACATAAACACACGATATGAAAGAAAAATTGCTTTTCTATTTTCTTTGTGTGTCTATACAGATGTTTACAAAACTGGATAGTAACAAAGTTCCATTTCCTTCAAGCTCTCTCTCTCTCAGAACTTCTACCTCCTAAGTCCTCTCTACCCTAGATCTCTCTATCCTTATTTTTTCTATTTGTCCTCCTATCTGAAATCTGATACAAGATCTCCTTACAAAAGAGGGGCTCTACGAGTTTGTCCTCTCTCACCTATCCTCATCTATCACATTGAAGTTTCATAAATATTTACCCAAGCCTGATTGTGATCTGGGCCTGCTACAAGCAACCATTTAAATGAAATACAACCACTACCTGTACAAAGGTATGGCTCAACATTTACGATCTTACAGCATGAAAATCTATATAGGATTATTCCAAATTTAAAAGTGGGAGGTTTAATGCCTCTCACTTTCTCTATTGAGTATTTGCGTGTTGGCGCACTGGTGCAGCTGTTGATGTGGAGCGATGCTCCTACATCATACTCCTCATCTAGGAAAATCATGAGCTCCTTCTCATGTGCTCCTCTTCTCCAGTGTTGAAATCCTCATGGATCCCAAACTCTCTTCTGGAGTTGTCCTCTTGATCCTCTCCAGCTATGTTGTTGCTGCTTCCTTTTCTTCTTATTCTTCCCTGCTACTATGGAAGGATCTCCTCTGTTCAGCTCCCCTTTGTTGACTGCTTCTACTTACTTCAACGTCAACTTCCTAATCTCTTCTATTACTCTATCTAGTTGCTCCAATGGTTGGCTCTTCTTATATAGTCTTCTCTGTTGCAACTCTTCCTTCTCCTTAGTGGGCAGATCATATTGATTCCTCGTGCTATCTTTACTTCCTATTGTGGAATTGAGTTTCCTCTCTACTGCATATTTTAGTTATGCATTCCCATCATCAAGTTGTTTTTCAACTTCTTTCTTTGAAATATTAGCTTCTATTGGCCCTTCTTGTGCTGGAAAATATGCATCTTCCTCCAACCATTCCTCTAGCTAGCATGCTCCTCCATCTTCCTCCAACTTGACCTGTTGGATGTGCCTACCTCTTTCCAAGTCTTCTGATTCATCTTGCAGATTAGCAAAGTCTACGATGTCTGATTTCTTTTATGTTGTAGGCTCTAGTGCTGCAGTCGTTTCCAGTTCAGCTTCCTGGCTAAAAATTTTGAGCAATTATGTCAAATGCTCTTCTCCTGAATTTTGCATGACTGTCTTCTGGTAGTCATCTGTTGGTTCTGGATTTTCCAACCAATCCTCCAACATCCTCAATTCTATCTCCCATTGAGTGAGCATCTCAACTATATGGTCCCCTTCTTCTCCTTGGGAAACTTCTGATATTTTCTCCTTCATCATGACAGTCATCACTAGTTGTATTTCTCCTACTGTTGGACTTTCATCATGTGCACTGGTCTCTTTCTGGCTGTTTGGTAGGAATACCTTGATCCCTCCAATAATCAAAACGCTCCTCTGGTCCTCCTCCTGGATGGTTAAAGTTTTTAACTTGTCATCATCTTCATTCACAGGGTCTACAAACCCACATGAATCTTCTCCTATCAGCACTTCTTGTTGACATGAACTCACTTATGAGCTCTCGATACTTTTAGACAGTCTCATCTCCTTCTCCCTACTCACTTGGAAATTTGGGAATTTTTTGTTTCCCACCTGGCAGTCTATGAGATCAATCAATCCCATCTCATTGTCCACTTGGAAATCATAACTTTCGACACTTCTCCCCTGGAAGTATATGAGACTTTCCACCGATCTCTTTCCATTTCCCACTTGGAAAATTGAAATTCCATTTCCACCCACCTGCCAGTTTATGAGATCTTCATCTGATCTCCCTTCCTCCTCATCACTAAGATTTCTCCCAATTTCTGGTTCACAGATGTGAATCATTTCCTCCTCTGTGTCACTGAGGTTTTTCAGTATTCCTCAGCCATCTTCTTAACAACTATCATTGTCTTTTGGCCACAAATTTCTTTACCGGCCACTTTACCTTCTTCTTCATGGGCCACTCATATACCCAATGCACTTTAGCATCATGTTGCATTTTAAATGTGAGCTTCTCCATCCTTGCTCTTACCTCATTGAACTCCAGATCCATCTATGGATTGTTTTTCTTCTTGAGGCCTTCTCTTCGACCACATCCATGGCCTTCAGTAGCCATTTCCACCTTCTACCTACCCTCCTGAAAAGCCTGTGGATTACTCTGCATCTGTGAGCATCTCCATCTTCTCCCACAACTCACCTAGATGTTCAAATTTCTAATGATGCTTACCTGCAAGTTGTTGTCTGTAAGCAAGGCTCAACATTTTGATTACCTCCATTGCCTACACAATTCAATTCTATAAATCCTTGATACCACATGATGCAAACCCCCCACCTCTGCCTCGGCAGGGTCTGCTAACCTCCCGATCTAAGGATCGATCTTCAAACTCCTCGAGCAAAAATAGCTCAGTAGTTCCCTACTGGAACCTTCAATGAATCCACAGGTCCTTATAAACTCCACCCCGCGCAAACAAGCACCAAGCGCAAACTCCTTCCCTATGTGACCACTACCCATGACCATTGTCTTAGCCCACAAAGGGTACGTCGCGTTTTGTGATTTCGGGGATTCCAATGAAAAACACCCTTCCTCGTCCAATCTCGAAACCCTGACAAGGGATAACAATCCTTAGCTCATCCCTATCTCCACCTCATGTGACCCTCATCCAAACCCTGGGGCCTACCTCTGAGTGTATCAGGATTTTACATATTGGGAATCCCTGATGCAACTTCCCCAATTTTCCGATGCTGAAATTATCCCGTGTTATATCAATGGTCCTCGCGATCCCGCGATTCAATGGTCCACATTCCTCCTTCGTGAAGTCAAGACTTCACAACTTGAGACTTTGGGATGGTTATCTCCTTCGAACTTCCGACTCCCGAAATGTCAAAACATCAATGCTCCATATCGACGGCCCACAACCCCCGTGATCTGATAGTTGTGACTAAATCACAATTTTGTGATTCGAGAGTTCTAACAACTCCGCCCTTTGACTCCTCTGAGTCACGAGTCAGCAAAATGTTGTCGGCTCGCCACATGTACTTTCCGATGGATGGTCCTGATTATTTCGTGAATTCTTCTTTAGCGAACTTTCTCGTGCCTTCACCTATGATATCCCGGTGCCCGATCCTCCAGTGTGTGTGTTGATCTCCACCACATTTCCTTCCAGATCCAATGGTCCAAAATGATTTTGGGACTCCTCCCTTCAAAATTTTTCTCCTCTGGTCCTCGCAAATCTCCCGGTGTTCGGTCCCACAAAAACCCATGATCTGTTGCCACCTGTCCTCCTGACAATGGATGGTTTTGATCGTTTCAAAAATTCTCTCATGCACCTTTCTCCGGATCCAACGACTGTTGGTCCACATGCTTAAATCCAATGGTCTAGATCTGATATCCTCTCCCATGCATGTTCTCTCCTATCTGGACTCTGATGAGACGGTCCAGATTCTTCCATGATCTACGGTTGTGATCGAATCGCAATTTTGCATGTCTCTACTTTGGAAACTAAGGACTTCTTTCCTCACAAATCCCAGTATATGATCCTGCGAAATGAACCAACGATTCATATCTCTCTTGGATCGACGAATCCTATTCCTCCTGAGCTTTGAGAGTGGAATGGATCCCACTGTTATCCTCCTTGCAACTTTTCTTTTTTGAGGTGTGTTAAGACTAAATATCCCACTTCAAATTGAAGCTCTCATCTGTGTTTATCTTCTCTATTCTTTTATTCCTGGTTAGAACTCTGCAATCGTTCTCTGACTTTACTGTGGATCTCCTGCATCTCTACTACAAAATATTTCACTCCAACACTCATGAACTCACTCTACTCTAAGTCTCTCAACTCAGACACTCCTCTTGGTTGCATTCCATACATTATCTGAAATGGGATTTGTCTAGTGCTCTTATTAGGTGAGTCATTATATGAAAATTCTCTTTGTGGTACAATCTAATCCCATTGAATATGGTGTTCAGTTACTAAACTCCTCAATAATTCCCCCAAACATTGATTTACTACCTCAGTTTGTCCATCCATGATATGTTGAGCTAAAAGATAAATTCATCCCCAACTTCTTCTGTAGGGTTATCTAGAAATTACCAACAAATTTGGTATCTTTGTCTGAAACAATACTCTTAGGTAACCCATGAAGTCAAACAACTTCTTTGAAAAACAGATTTGCAATGTGTGTTGCATCACTAGTTTTCTGACATGGAATGAAATCTGCCATTTTGGAAAATCTATCTACTACCATGAACATGGAATCACAACCACTCTGTGTTCTCAGTAGTTCCAACACAAAATCCGTACTTACCGCATCCCACTACCTCTCTGGTATTGGCAATGGTTGATATATTCATGTATTCTATCTCTTCCTCTTTGCATGCTAACAGATTCTACATCTATTCACAAATTTCTGCACATTTGTCCTCATTCCTGGCCAATAATACAAACTGTTTAGCTACGCAAATTTTTTTATCATGGTCGAAATGTCTAGCCAATCCCCACTATGTTTTTCCTTCAAAAGGTTTTATCTCATAGAACTCTTCGGAATACACAATTGATTTCCTTTGAATAACAATCCATCTTGAATTAAATATTCGATCCATTGGATTTTGTAAATTAGAACATGGTTCTCACATGCTTTGTAAGCGTCTTTGAAATCTAAATCATCTTTGTACATCTTCTTAAGGTTGTCAAAACCTAAGGTATTAACTTGAAACTCCTGCAGAATCAAACATCTCCTGCTCAATGCATCAACAACCTTGTTAGCATTTCCAGAAATATGTTTTATGACAAAAGTAAAATTATGCATAACCTCAACACATTTTGCATGTTTCTAGTTTAGTTTCTCCTGTCTGGTTACAAACTGTAAGGCCTAATTGTTGCTATACAAAACGAACTCCTTCGGAACCAGGTAGTGCCTCCATTTCTTCAAGGCTTGAATTGTTGCATAAAACTCTTTATCATAAGTGGAGTAATTTATTTTGGCCTCATTCAGTTTCTCACTGAAGTATGAAATAGGTATATTGTCTTGACTTAAGACTACCCCAATCGCAAATCCACTTGCATCACATCTCACTTGAAATGTTTTACCAAAACCCGACAGAACCAGAACTCGTTGTTCAGTTATATTCTCCTTCAACAACTTCAAACGTTTTTCTACTTCCCCTGTCCAATGAAAATATTTATGTCTCTTCTTGACTGTATCCATCATCAACAAACAAATCCCACTAAAATTTATGATGAACTTCCTGTAAAAACTGGCTAATCCATTGAATCTTATGAATTCAAAGATATTCCTTGGAAATGGCCACTCTTTGATTGCTTTTACCTTCTTTGGATCCATCTTCAACTCATTCGAAGAGATCACAAACCCTAAATAAATGAGTTTCGTCTTCATTAAAGACAACTTCTTCAGATTTATCAACAACTTCTCTTGTTGCAACCTCCTCATCCTAGAAGTTAAATGCATCAAATGTTCTTCCTCGGTCTTACTAAAGATCAGTATATCATCAAGATACACAATTACAAACTTCCCAATGAAATCTTTCAAGACTTCATTCATCAATCTCATGAAAGTACTTAACACATTCATCAAACCAAATGGCATGACTATCCACTCATACAGCCCTTCATTCATCTTGAATGTTGTCTTCCATTCATCACCTTCCTTCATCTGAATCTGGTGACATCCACTCTTTAAATCAATTTTTGAGAAAAACCTTTCTCCACTCAAGCAATCCATCAAGTCATCCATCCTGGGTAAAGGAAATCTGTACCTGATGGTGATTTTGTTTATATCCCTTGAGTATGTACACATTATCCATCTGTCATCCTTCTTCGGACTTAACATTGTTGGTACATCGCATGGACTCAAGCTTTCTCTAATCAACCCTTTGTCCATCAAATCATGGACTTGCTTCTTAACCTCTTCATTCTCCTACGACGTAAATCTGTACATTTCTTTGTTTGGTAAACTTGCTCCTCGTATAAGTTCAATGTGATGTCTTATACTTTTGATGGGCTGCAATGAACAAGGCAAATCGTCCACCACTATATCAGCGAAATTCTCTAGCAGTTCCTGAATTTCCTCAGGTAGATCATCTATCAAAGGATTGGTCAAGATGACTCTAGGTTTTCTCACCACAAAAAACTGCATGTCTTGATCTTTTTTGACTTCATCTAGAATTTCCTTCCCACTCACGAGAAGTATAATATTTTTTGTTTCTTCTTTCACCTTCTTGTCTTCAATTGGGAGCAACATATGCATCCTACCATTCTTTGCCAAGGTGTAAGTGTTCTTTCTTCCATCATGAATAAAATTTCTATCATATTGCCAAGGTCTCCCCAACAAAAGATGATAGAAATCCATGGAAATTATATCACATAAAATCTCATCTCTATAACCCTCTATCTTAAATTCAACTAAACATTGTTTAGTGACTTTTACCTGATGTCCTTTTTGCAACCACGAAACTTTATATAGGCTTGGATGTGCAACTATCTCCAATTCCAGCTTCTCCACTGTTTCTATGGATAATAAGTTATCTGTGCTTCCACTTTCAACTTTATCATTTCATACCCTATATTTGGTTTTTCAATCAGTCCTAAACAAATTGTTCCTCTGGAATATATTTTCCATCTCTTTCTCTAGCTTCAAGAGAATCTTTATCATCATCAAGGATCTTACACCCTCTACATCTTATGCCTCAACATTTCACCTCTGTGCCTCGGAAAAGTGAGGTTCGCCTCCTCCTTCTCTCTTTCTCTCAAAACATTCCCAATATTTGCGTCCTATCTTTCCATAGACAAAACACTTTACTTCACCTCCTTTGCCCCCTCCTCTTCCTATTGCTCGAGGCAAAGTGTTTCTATCAACATATTGTCTTCCTTGTGAACTTCCTCCCCTTTCTGGGTGGTTATGAGGCTTATTTTCTTCATCCTTGTGCTTCTATACTCTATCCTGGGAAACTGCTTTTCCTTTTCTATGAATCCTACCTTTGCACCTTTGACCTTGCTTTCATGCCAATTTCTCCTCTACCTTCAGAGAAAACTGATAGGCATATTCCACATTTATGATTGTCACCATACTCATCTCATCATGAATCTCATATGTCAGGACATTCATATATCTGGAGACCTTTTCATCATCACTCTAATTTGTCTTTCATCTTGGTGACCATCCTATCTCATCTTTTAATTCTTTGTTTTCCCTTGCAATGCCTGCCAACCTGTAGTTCATCCCACCACAGTGTTGCATGTCCTTTTAGTCAAGTGACAACATGCTTAACTTTCTTATCTTCTTCGACATCTTCATATTCAAAGTATTTATCTAGAGTTCTAAACCAATCTAGTAGGTCCTCAATGTTCAAGTTTCCTTCACACATCGGTATGACCAACTTCGCTTTGGAACCCATTCTTGCAACAACTTTTAGCAAACGTACCTTTGCATCATATTCAGCTACAACTTCCTCGACACCTTCTTTGTTCTCGCTTTCAGCCTCACTGATATCTTTAGTATCAGATGTTCATCTATGTGTTGTCTCCATAACATCTAATTGAGCAAAAAGTTATCTCATCTCCCTTTCCACAGCTGGATCAGGCATAGTTCTCTCTAGACATCTCCTTGGCGACATTTTTTCAATATGTCCTCGCAGAATTCAAATCACAATTTTCCTCTATCTTCTCTTTCTTATAGAAAACAATAGTTGTAAGCCTTGATACCACCTCACACAGAGCCCCCTACCTCGACTAGGTCTTTTGACATCCCGGTCTGTGGATATTCAAACTTCTCTAAGCCGAAATGGATCCTCGGTTCCTGCTGGAACCCTCAACAAATAAAACCACAGGTCCTTTTACAAACTCCGCCCGCACGAGCAATCACTAGGCACAAGCTCCCCTCATGCAACCACTGGAGGTGACCATAGGCCTAATCAAAAGGTGCTTCACATTTTGCGACCTCAGGTATCCTATTGCGAGTCACCCTGACTCTTCTAATCCCCAAAATTCGAACTAGAGCTTAGTGATCACTAACTCCTCCCTTTATCCTCCGCTGATGTGACCTCCAGCTGGGACCTGGGTCTAGCTTCTGAGTGCTATGGGACTTCGCGTATAAGGAACTTGTGAAGTATCTCTCCCCCCTTCTCTCAAGGTCCGAACTCTCAACTTCACTCACCTCAAATCAATGGTCCAAGACTCCTGTGATCATATGGTCTAGATCCTCTTTCACGAATCGAAATTTTGCGTTTCGCGAATTTGAAATTTGGCTTCCTTCTTCTTTCTAACTCTCGATATCTCCTTTCCACGAAAGGAATCAATGGTCAAATCTCTCCTCATATCAACGACTCACTATCCCTCCTAATCTTTCGAGTGTTTAATGACTCTTAGCTCTTATCCTCCTCACAGATTTACTGGATCCAACAACCCACAAATATCATCACTTCCTCCTCTAGGAATCTCTTTCATTCGTCAAGGTTCTCGACGGTTCCTCGCCAAATGACTCGGCATCAACCCTTCTAAGCTTGTTTCCACGAGGTGAATTAGACCATCATTTCTCCTCTGAACTCTTCCAAGCCTCTATCCTTCCTAAGACTGAATTCTCACTGCGAATTCTGGGGTTTTATGGAATCATGCATGCACACCTTGCAGCTTTCACAATATCCTCTATTTATCTAACATCCCCAACTATGCACACTCCTTACGACAGGAGTTCTTCAACCACTCCCTTGGTTTGGACAAGTCTAAGACTCTCCTCAGCCTGTGCACACCTTGCACAACTCTATATTATACTTTCACTTATACTAGTATAAGTTAAATGGTATCTCTCCTAAGCTTTTTGAGGTAAAACTCAGAATTTGTCGACGCACTCCTTGCAAACTTTCACTGCACTCCTTGCAAGAATTCTCAAGAGGAGAAACAATTGAAACTTATACTCTTCTCACAAACTTACACATTCAAAATGAAATCACATACATATGGCATTGAAGCAAATTTATAATAGAGATTGTAAGCAAACTGTAAACATACAATTTAATAGATGCACACAGGCACCATACTACACCATGAAATTGGATCAAAGCCTTCTTATATTCATTCAAGTGCTCCTATACATGGTCTCAATAACAACAGCTATCTTCTCATACAACTTCTAAAATCTCTATTCTTCTTTGTTCTCCTATGCTCTCTTACTCTACAATAATTACAATGAGAATGATCCTGCCATGCATACGAGGGAGTATTTTTGAGTTTTCCATGCTACTATTCTAAGCTATCTTATTGAATTAAAGACTACCATATACTTTACATTTATTACAATAAATGTCCATAACGGACAGATGAGAGAAAATGCTCAAGATATGTATTACAATCCCCAAAACATTAAAATCAAATACTTCCTTCCAGCTATTACATAAATGGTTCTTCTTTTGAAATTCAAAAAAATGTCTTCAAAATGCGCATTGGCATATCTAGTTGTCCTCCACTCGCATTTAGTTGGCGATGCTCCTGCGTCATACTCCTATGGATGGAAAAATCACAGACTCATGTCCATGAGCTCCTACACCATCTGTCCATGTTTCTATATATTTGCTTCACTTTCCCAACTGACATCTTCAATCAGGTGTCTCTTCCACTTTACCAAATATTCAAAATATGTCTTCCTTCGAGTCTTCTTACTAATTCTCTGGTCAATGATATTTTCCATCTGCGGCTTTTCAGCTACAAGCATCTGTTTGAACCATTGAGTTTCCTTCTGACTGTATACTCATCCTTCTTTATCTACTCTGTAAGGATACAGATATGCTACGTTGAATATGGGTGATATGCCCACATTATCTAGCAATTATATCTCATAATCATTTGCCTCAAACTTCCTTAAAATTTTACACAGCCCTATGTTCTTCATCTTCATCTTGTTATATGTTCCCCTTGGGAACCTTTCTTTTTTTAGGTGTGCTAAGACTAGATCTCCCACTTCAAATTGAAGCTCTCTTCTATGTTGATCTACTCTGTGCTTGTATTCCTGGTTAGAACTCTACAATCATTCTCTGATTTTACTGGGGAGCTCCTGCATCTATGCTACAAAATCTTCCACTCCGACACTCCTGAACTCACTCTGCTCTAAGTCTCTCAACTCAGACACTCCTCTTGGATGCATTCCATACATCATCTGAAATCGGATATGTCTGGTGCTCCTATTAGGTTAGTCATTATATGCAAATTCCTCTTGTGGTAGAATCTGATCCAACTAAATATGGTGTTCATTTACTAAACTCGTCAATAATTACCCCAAACTTTGATTTACTACCTCAGTTTGTCCATCCATATGAGGGTGATATGCTGAGCTAAAAGATAAATCCATCCCCAACTTCTTCCATAGGGTTCTCCAGAAATGACCAACAAATTTGGTATCTCTACCTAAAACAATACTCTTAGGTAACCCATGACGTTGAAAAACTTCTTTGGAAAATAGATTTGCAATTTCTGTTGCATCACTGGCCTTCTGACATGGAATGAAATGTTCCATTTTGGAAAATCTATCAACTACCACGAATATGGAATCCCAACCTCTCTGTGTCCTCGACAATCCCAACACAAAACCCATGCTTACCGTGTCCCACGGCCTCTCTGGTATTGGAAATGGTTGATATAATCCTTTATTATGTCTCTTCCCCTTTGCATGCTAGCATATTCTACATATGTTCACAAATTTATACACATATGTCCTCATTCATGGCCAATAATACAAATTGTCCAATTGCACAAATATTTATAATTGCCTAAATGTTCATCCAATCCCCCACTATGATTTTCCTTCAAAAGGTTTTCTCTCATAGAACTCTTCAAGATACACAACTGATTTCCTTTTAATAATAGTCCATCCTTAATTAAATATTCGGTCCATTGTCTTATGTCTCTTAGAACAGGGTTCTCACATGCTTCGTAAGCATCTTTGAAATCTGAATCATCTCTTTACATCTCCTTAAGGTTGTCAAAACCTAAGGTCTTCACTCGAAACTCCTGCAGAATCAAACATCTCTTGCTCAATGCAACAACAACCTTGTTAGCATTTCCATAAATGTGTTTTATGACAAAAGTAAAATTATGCATAAACTCAACCCATTTTGCATGTTTGTGGTTCAATTTCTCCTGTCTGGTTACAAATGGTAAGGCTTGATTGTCGTTATACAAAACAAACTCCTTTAGAACCAGGTAGTGCCTCCATTTCTTTAAGGCTTGAATTACTGCATAAAACTCTTTATCATAAGTGGAGTAATTTCTTTTAGCCTCATTCAATTTCTCACTAAGGTATGAAACTGGTCTATTTTCTTGACTTAAGACTGCCCCAATCACAAATCCACTTGCGTCACATCTCACTTGAAATGTTTTACCAAAATCTGGCAGAACCAGAACTCGTTGTTCAGTTATCTTCTCCTTCAACAACTTGAAACTTTTTTATTCTTCCTATGTCCAATGAAAATATTTATGTCTCTTCTTAACTATACCCATCATCGGCTCACAAATCCTACTAAAATTTCTGATGAACTTCCTGTAAAAAATGGCTAATCCATGGAAGCTTTTGACTTCAAAGATATTCCTTGGCGATGGCCACTCTTTGATTGGTTTTACCTTCTCCAGATCCATCTTCAACTCATTCAAAGAGATCACAAACCCCAAATAAATGAGTTTCGTTTTCATGAAAGATGACTTCTTCAAATTTATCAGCAACTTCTCTTGCTGCAACATCCTCATCACAAAAGTTAAATGCTTCAAATTTTCTTTCTCGGTCTTATTGAATATCATTATATCATCAAGATACACAATTACAACTTCCCAATGAAATCTTTCAAGACTTTGTTCATCAATCTCATGAAAGTACTTGGCGCATTCGTCAAGACAAATGGCATGACAAGCCATTCATACATCCCTTCATTCATCTTGAATGTTTTCTTCCATTCATCACCTTCCCTCATCCGAATCTGGTGATATCCACTCTTTAAATCAATTTTTGAAAAAAACCTTGCTCCACTCAAGCAATCCATCAAGTCATCCATCCCAGGTAAAGGAAATTTGTACTTGATGGTGATTTTTTGTATAGCCCTCGAGTCTGTACACATTCTCCATCTACCATCCTTCTTCAGACTTAACACTGTTGGTACAGTGCATGGACTCAAGCTTTCTCTAATCAACCCTTTGTCCATCAAATCCTGGAGTTTCTTCTTAACCTCTTCATTATCTTGCGACATCAATCTGTAAGATGATTTTTTTGGTAAACTCACTTCCAATTCCGACTTCTCCACCATTTATGTGGATACTAAGTTATTTGTGCTTCAACTGTCAACTATCACCTTGCATACCCTATCTTTGGTTTTGCAAGGAGTCCTAAACAAATTGTTCCTCTGGACTGGATTTTCCATCTCTTTCTCTGGCTTCAAGAGAATATTTCTCATCATCAAGGATCTTCTAGCTTCTGCATCTTCTACCTCAAAATTTCACCTTTGTGCCTCTGAAATGTGAGCTTTTCCTCCTTCTCTCTTTCTCTCGGGACATTCCCAATATTTGTGTCCTATCTTTCCACGGACAAAACACTTTACTTCACCTCCTTTGCCCCTTCCTCTTCCTCTTGCTTGAGGAAAAGTGTTCCTATCGGCATATTGTCTTCCTTGTTAACTTCCTCTCCTTTCTGGGTGGTTATGAGGCTTCTTTTCTTCATCCTTGGGCTTATGTACTCTATCCTGGAAAACTAATTTTTCTTTTCTCTAACATCTACTTGTGCACCTTTGACCTTGCTTTCGAGACAATTTATCCTTTGCCTTTAGAGAAACCTGATAGGCATCTTCCACATTTATGATTTTCACCATACTCATCTCGTCCAGAATCTCATATCTCAGGCCATTCATATATTTGGCAACCTTTTCATCATCACTCTCATGATGACCAGATCTAATGTTTAACCTATAAAACTCCTCTGTATACTCCTTCACTGTCATCCCTTTTTGTCTCAAATTTTGCAATCTTTGAAACAGATTGATTTGATAATCTCTGGGTATGAATTTGGATTTCATCTTGGCGACCATCATATCCCATCTTTTAATTCTTTGTTTTCCCTTGCAACATGTGTAAGCCTGTAGTTCATCACACCACAGTGTTGCATGTCCTTTCAGTATAGTGACAATGTGCATAACTTTCTTATCTTCTTCAACATATTCATAGTCAAACTATTTATCTAGAGCTCTAAACCAATCTAGTAGCTCCTCAATGTCCAAGTTGCCTTCATACATAGGGATGTCCAACTTCTCCCTGGCACCCATTCTTGCAACAACTTTTAGCAAATGTTCCTCTCTAGCATATTCGGCTATGACTTCTTCGACTCCTTCTTCATTCTCACGTTCAGCCTCACTGATATCTCCAGTATCAGGTGTTCATCTCTGTGTTGTCTACATAGCATCTAATCAAGCACGAAGTTCTCTCATGTTAGAAAAACAGGACCGCGGAGCAATTAAATAAAACAAATGCTGAAAAAAAACACAGAAGACACACAATACAAGAGAGACACAGATTTACGTGGTTCACCCAGTGTGGGCTACGTCCACCAGAGAAATTGCCAGGTCCTTCCTTTATTATTATCCAACAAATGAAGAGATACAACCTACAATAAAACCCGTTGTAACTTCCTCTTCCTTCTCTCACAGTCTCCTCTCTCATAATACAATACTCACCATCATCCATAGCCGCAATACATTTCCCTCATAAAAGAGGGTTGCCTTCTAGGGAAAAAAACCCTAACATAATCTCTACCATTAGATCTGTGACCTTATAATGAACGGTCTAGATTTACAATGAAATTACAATAAACTT
>JASDQU010185964.1:24504-35214 GCA_032191745.1 Picea mariana | reverse complement strand
AAAGTGCACCCTAAAGAGAATGTATAAACCCTAAGGAATGTCTATCCCTGATTGTTGAGCCTGGACCATTCCCCACCCTAGGCCATTCTTCCTACACTAATCAAAGTGCACCTTGGAGAGAATGTATAAACCCTAAGGAATGTTTGTCCCTGATTATTGAGTCTAGACCATTCCCCACCCTGGGCCAGTCTTCCTACACTAATCAAAGTGCACTCTGGAGAGAATGTATAAACCCTATGGAATGACTGTCTAAACCATTTCCTCTATTAACCACAAGAGAAAAAGACTGCCCTATATCAACCTCCAAAACAGACCATTCCTCATGTTAACCACAATGAGAAATAGTTGTCCGGTGAGGCGGGCCAGTCTTCTTGAGTAACCCTCATGAAGAGAGATTGTCCTAGACCATTCCCCAAGTTAACCACAATGGGAAGTCGTTGTCTATGATACATCATGAATATGGACCATTTCCCATGTTAACTACAATGGGAAATCATTGTCCATTAGAAATCTCAATCCACTTTCCGAATAGGAAAGAATCTATCCAATATGGACTATTTTTCAATCATAAAGATAAATGTTTCAATAATATTTTTCAATAATATTTTAGTGCTCCCTCCTAACCTGGATTGTCTTCCCTTTCATCTAAGGGATTTATTTCCATGATCCCCATCTTGTCTTGAAAATATGCAAACTTTATTCTGGATAGAGGTTTTGTTAGAATGTTTGTTGTCTGCTTGTCAGTGGGGATATACTCGAGATTTACCTCTCCATCTTGGACTTTATCTTGAATAAAGTAGTATTTGATATCAATGTGTTTTGACCTTTCATGAAATAAGGGATGTTCTGATAATCTTATACAATTTTGATTATCATAATGTATTATGGTCAACTCTGGAATCTGATCAAATAAATCAGATATTAACTTCCTTAACCATATTTCTTCAGAGCATGCTTCACATGCTGCGATATACTCTGCTTCTGCTGTGCTAAGTGCGACAAAATTATGTCTCCTGTTGCCCTAAGATATCATAGCAGAGCCCAAGATGAAACACATATCTGAAGTGATTTTTCTGTGTTATGCACTTCCTACCCAATCCGAGTCTGTGAATCCATGAAGTTGTATATCAATGGATGCGGTATATCTCAAACCATAGTTTATTGTTCCATGAATATATCTTAATACATGCTCTGCAACTATCCAATGCTCATGTCTTGGTTCCACCTGGAATTGGCTTAGTGTATTCACGACAAAGAAGATGTCTGGTTGAGTATTTACCAAATACATCAATGACCCAATTAGTTGTCGATATAGAGATGGATCTACTGGATCAGAATATGGAACTTTTACTTTTCTTACATCTTCATTCATAGGAGTGTCCATGGACTTACAATCCATCATTCCAAATTTTTGAAGGATCTTTATTGCGTACTTTCCTTGTCCAAGGAATACTTCA
Source organism: Picea mariana (assembly GCA_032191745.1). Taxonomy (NCBI): domain Eukaryota; kingdom Viridiplantae; phylum Streptophyta; class Pinopsida; order Pinales; family Pinaceae; genus Picea; species Picea mariana. Next base: position 33,757 of record JASDQU010185964.1, on the reverse strand, counting down.
CCATGCTTCTGCCATACTTCTAGTCCCAAGTAATAATGCATGAGACCTATATCTTTCATATCAAATTCAGAAGCTAATTCCTTCTTGCACTAGATAATAAGAGACTCTTCACTTGTTATGAATAGATCATCAACATATAATAGTAGAATCAAAGGTGCATTGTCCACAACTTTGTAATAAAGGTTTGGATCTGCATGACTCTTGAAGAAACCAAGTCTCGTTAGATAGTTGTACATTCTGGCATACCAAGCCCTTGGATCTTGCTTGAGTCCATATATAGCTTTATTCAATCTACAAATGTGAGTGTCTCTGGAATGTACCTCAAACCCTTGAGGTTGTGCAATATATACTTCTTCTTCAATAGCTCCATTGAGGAAGGTTGTTCTTACATCCATATGATGTAAGTTCGATCCCATGGAAGTGGCAAGAGATGTGATAGATCTGATGGAAGTATATCTAGCCATCGGAGCAAACATTTCGTCATAATATTCTCCCTCCTTCTGGGAGAACCCTCTAGCTATGAATCTCACCTTGTAACTATCCATGCTTCCATCTGTTGCATGTTTGATCTTGTACACCCATTTTGAAGTTACCACTGATTTTTCTTTACGTCTTGGTACAATTTCCCATACCTCATCTTGCATAATGGATTGATTCTCTTCTGTCATAGATTCTTTCCATTGTCCCTTTTGAACTACTTCTTCAAATATGGTAGGTTATTCATCTAGAAGCTTCGTCATGTATGTTGCATAACTTGAGAATCTTTTAGGTCTTTTACTCTTTCTGAATGTTCCTTCTAGAACCTTGAGTATTTATGTGTCTTGTAATGTAGCTTCAAGCCAAGCTGGTCTTTTCTTGGTGATGCAGCCACGCTTGCAAGCACGTCCTCTCAGAGGATCTTCTCTTCCCCTCAGCCCAAAGAACTCTGATGTTCTTCTATTTCCCTATCGAGAAATCTGCACCCACAGAATTCTCTCACGGGATCTCCCTTTTTCTATCAGGAAATTGGAGTTCGCGCTATCGCGAGGTCAGTGGTCGAGCGCTGGTGTTTTGAATCCCCGAAACTCGATGCAAGTCAATGCTGACCCTTCCTTTACCCTATCGGGATTTATCCTATCGCGATTTTGTGACTCGTGATATCAAACAAATTTACCGAACCCCGAACCTCGATGTGCCGATACTCCGATGCACACGCGGGTTGACTATTCAACTCCCGTCACCTCTGTCAGGATTTTGGACTTCGCAGGATCGTGAATCATGATGTCAATGTTTCGGGACTTTACTTTCCCCGAACTCTTATACGGTGTGTCACATGTCCACGTCACCGACTCCATTGTGGCCCACACTATTTATGTAGCCATCGAGGTATCATGTTTCGCAATTTTGTGATTCCTGAGGTATTGTTTCTGGGAGTTCAACCCACGAAACCCCGATACACGATACACGTGTAGATCCAATGGTCCTTGCGACTCATATCAACGACTCTGCCCTTCCTGAGCTTCGACCTTCTGGAGAATGGGACGTCGTATCTTCCTTGCACCTCCACGAGATCTGACAGCCCACGTATTATCATGAATTCTCTTTGGAGAATACCAACCATCCATCTTCGCTTGGCGATTCGTGCGAGTAACCAAGTGTTCCTCCACGGAACTCGTCCACCTGCGTGGAATCTTGCGACACTTCTTACCAACCTTCAAGGCACAATTCTTCTGCACTATCCTTCAACAAATTTGAAGGCCTATCCCTCTTAAGATTTTGTAAAAGACCCTTGCACGCACTCCTTGCAGCAGCCTTCAAACACGTCTAAGTGTTGGATTTCTTCGGCTCTGCGCACACCTGCAGTAGCAGTCCCTCAATACTTTACTCATGTTTGCAACCCTAAATCTTTTCTTAGCCTGCGTACTCCTTGCATGACTCCTGTACCCAACTACACTTTTGAGTAAATGAGAACAAAAGTTAAACTATCTGAGCCTTCTGTCAACGCACTCCTTGCGGACACTTCAACTGCACTCCTTGCAGGAAGTCTTACTCAGATAGAGAAACAATTGAAACTCATTCTTTCATCCTCTCAGACTTCAATTCAAACATGAAATCATATACACAACACATAAAACAAATGTATAACATGAAGCAAACATCAAATGAGCATAACATCCATAGACAGAGAACAAACACAAAACCATGAATCTGAACTAATTCTTTCTATTAATTCAAATATTTGTACATGGTTGTTCTTTGCACATCTCTCTGCTTCTCTTATTCTCTTCGGCTTCTCAATATTGATAAAAATGCACAATGAGGGTGTCTATATCACGTTTCCCTCTTGCACTCTAGAAACTGTCTAATCTAGAATTAAAATTCTACCTACTTCCATTAACTATATTTAAATGCCGTCTACCTACTAAGGACGAGTGAAATCCCCTCAAGGTCCATTTACAATATACAAGTGCACTTCATTAAATTTCCACATTAATGTTCGCGCAACAACTCCAAAGTAATTTCAAAATTTGTGCTGGCTCTTGTCTAGATGTCTCTTGGATTCACACTGGCTCGCTTGACGTGGGAGATGCTCCTGCATCATACTCCCTCGCTTAAAAACTTTCATGGGATCCTATCCATGAGCTCCTGCATGGTCTGTCCATTCTTTTGTATCTCTGCTTCAATCTCCCAGCTGACATCTTCAACTGGATGATTCTTCCACTTGACCAGATACTCAAAGTATTCTTTTCTCCTGGTCTTCTTGCCAATTCTTTTGTCCAGTATGTATTCCATCTGTGGCTTCTCTTCGACTGACATCTTCTTTGTCCACTGGATCACTGGCTGCTCAATTCCAGTCTCCATCTCCCCAGCTCTGTGTGGGTACAAATCTGAGATATTGAATATCGGAGAAATTCCGATCCCATCGAGTAATTCAATCTCATAAGCGTTCGCCCCAAACTACTTCAAGACCTTACATGGCCCGATTTTCTTCAGTTTCAACTTATTGTATGTTCCTCTCGGGAACCTTTCCTTCCTCAAATGTGCTAAAATCAAGTCACCAACTTCGAACTGAAGTTGTCTTCTATGCTAATCGGCTCAGTGTTTATACTCCTAACTTGAATTCAGTAGTCACTCCTTCACCTGATTGTGAAGTTCTTTCATCGCCTCTGCGAATTCTTCTGCACTAGCGCTCCTAGTTGCAGTATGTTCTGAATCCCTCAATTCATAAATTCCTCTCAGTTGTATTCCATAAACAACTTGAAACGAACTATGTCCTGTTCTCCTATTTACTAAGTCGTTATACACAAACTCTGCCTGCGGTAATATGTGGTCCCACTGGGTATGGTGCTCTGATACCAAACCGATGCAGTCGCACTCGAAAGAACGTCTGGTCATAGGATCTTCTCTTCCCCTCAACCCGAAGAACTCTGATGTTCTTCTATTTTTCTATCGGTAAATATGCACCCACAAAATTCTCTCACGGGATCTCCCATTTTCTATTGGGAAATCGGACTTCGCGCTATCGCGAGGTCAGTGGTCAAGCGTTGGTGTTTCGAATCCCCAAAACCCGATGCAAGTCAACGCTAACCCTTCCTTTACCCTGTCAGGATTTCTCCTATCGTGATTTTGTGACTCGTGATATCAAACAAATGGATTTACCAAACCCCGAACCCCGATGTGTCGATACTCCGATGCACACGCGGGTTGACTATTCAACTCCCGTCACCTCTGTCGGGATTTCGGATTTCGCGGGATCGCGAATCCTGATGTCAATGTTTCGGGACTTTAATTTTCCTGAACTCCGATATGGTGTGTCACCTGTCCACGTCACCGACTCCGCTGTGGCCCACACTATTTACGTAGCCATCGGGGTATCGCGTTTTGCGATTTCACGATTCCTGAGGCACTATTTCCAAGACTTCGACCCACGAAACCCCGATACACGATACAAGTGTAGATCCAACAGTCCTTGCGACTCAGATCAATGAATCTGCCCTTCCTGAGCTTCAACCTTCTGGAGAATGGGACGCCATATCTTCCTTGCACCTTCGTGAGATCTGACGGCCCATGGATTATCGTGAATTCTCTTTGGAGAATACCAACCATCAGTCTTCGCTTGGTGATTCCTGTGAGTAACCAAGTGTTCCTCCACAGAACTCGTCCACCTACATGGAATCTTGCGACGCTTCTTGCCAACCTTCAAGGCACAATTCTTCTGCGCTCTCCTTCAACAAATTTGAAGGCCTATCCCTCCTGAGATTTTGTAAAAGACCCTTGCACGCACTCCTTGCGACAGGCTTCAAACACATCCAAGTGTTGGATTTCTTCAGCTCTGTGCACACCTGCAGCAACAGTCCCTCAATACTTTACTCAGGTTCGCAACCCTGAGTCTTTGCTTAGCCTGCGCACTCCTTGCATGGCTCCTGTACCCAACTACACTTTTGAGTAAATGAGAACAAAATTTAAACTATCTGAGCCTTATGTCAACGCACTCCTTGCGGACACTTCAACTGCACTCCTTGCAGGAAGTCTTACTCAGACAAAGAAACAATTGAAACTCATTCTTTCATCCTCTCAGACTTCAATTCAAACATGAAATCATATACACAGCACATAAAGAAAATGTATAACAGGAAGCAAACATCAAATGAGAATAACATCCATAGACAGAGAACAAACACAAAACCATGAATCTGAACTAATTCTTTCTATTAATTCAAATATATGTACATGGGTGTTCTTTACACAGCTCTCTGCTTCGCTTATGCTCTTCTGCTTCTCAATATTGATACAAATGCACAATGAGGGTGTCTATATCTCGTTTCCCTCTTGCGCTCTAGAAACTGTCTAATCTAGAATTAAAATTCTACCTACTTGCATTAACTATCTTTAAATGTCGTCTACCTACTAAGGATGAGAGCAATCCACTCAAGGTCCATTTACAATATACAAGTGCGCTTCATTAAATTTCCACATTAATGTTTGTGCAACAACTCCAAAGTAATTTCAAAATTTGTGCTGGCTCTTGTCCAGCTGTCTCTTGCATTCACGTTGGCTCGCTTGACATGGGAGATGCTCCTGCATCACTTGGTATTAGGTATGATATATGAATCAATGTTTTTACATGGTTCCATAGGATGATCATGTAGTTCCTTTTCGTGATTTTCATTTTCCGTGCTTTCTTCGTTATGTTCTTCAATCTCTTCTTCTTCTATAGTTTCTTCTATGGATTTCTTGAAGGCCATATTCTCATTGAATGTTACGTCTCTACTGACTTCGATATTGTGTTGTTCTGGAATATATATTCTATAAGCTTTGGATGAATCATTGTATCCCACAAATATCCCTTTCTTTCCTGAAGGTTCTATTTTATTCCTCTTATCTTTGGGTATGTGAGAGTAAATAGGACATCCAAGTATTCTTAGATTTTCCACATTAGGTTTCTTACGTAAGAAATATTCTTATGGTGTCATTTCCTTCAATATATAATGAGGAATTATGTTCTGCACATATATTGTTGTCATTCCTACTTCTCCCCATAAGAACGTGGATAGACCTTGATCATTTAGTAAGGATTTTATGGTTTCTTCGATAGATCTATTCTTTCTTTCTGCTATACCATTTTGTTGAGGATTATGAGGAACATTCATCTCCCTCCTAATCCCTGTCGATTTGTAGAATGCAATGAATTCCTTTGATGTGTATTCTCCACCATTATCAGTTCTTAGCGTCTTGATCTTCTTATTCGTGAGATTTTCTATTTCTGCTTTGAACTCTTGAAGCTTGTTGAATACTTCATCTTTTTTCTTGAGTAGATATAACCAAGTATTTATTGAATAGTCATCTATGAATATTATGTAGTAAAGAGAACCTCCTAGAGATTTGAATGGCATCAGACTATAAACATATGAGTGTATTAGATCTAGGATCTCCTTAGATATGTTGTTGCTGCTTGGGAATGGTTTCTTAACATTCTTCCCAGGGGCACATCCCTTGCAGATTCCTTCATGTGTAGATTTCAATTCTGGTATTCCTTCAACCATCCTTCTGAGAAAAGGTAATTCTTGATAGTTGATGTGAGCATACCTTCTATGCCAAAGCTCATTAGGGTCGACTTCGTTATGTACAAGAGATTCATCGTTTTGTTCTAGTAGTCTATACAGATTTCCTTCACGACTTCCAATAACCCTAGCATTCTCTATGATGGAGTCTTTATGCCATGATAACACTTTTCCATCCACAAAAGCTATTATGTTTCCTTTGTCTTCTAGGAAAGATATCGATACAAGATTCTTTTCTAAACCAGGTACATATAAAACATTGCTTAAGTGAACATAGTTACTTGTTTTTATTTTGATGGAGGCTTGTCCAAATCCTTCCACGGGGTAAGTGGTTTTGTCTCCAAGATCTACCTTGTACGAGGTCTTCTTCTCATTTNCCATCATGTGCCTAGAAGCTCCACTATCGATTATCCACATGTCATCTTCAATCGTTCCAGTAAGTGCTGAGTAGTGTAAAAGACTGATCATTTCATTCATCTCTTTGGTTGACTGGTAACTGGTCATGCCTTGATCCAAAACTTCAACTTCATCATTTCTATCTTCTGAGAGAGCCAAGAGGTGCGCTGAGTTAGGGTGCATATGAATATCTTATTTTTGAGAGAGATGCTCCATCGCAAGGTTTCGGATCTGAGATTAGGGTTTCTGCAACTGCTTCTTCTAGTAACCCTAGCGACAATGTCTTTGGAAGTTTCACTTGCTAGTAACCCTAGCGACAGTTCCTCAGCAAGCTCAATATCCTAGCAGTTATGCTTCCTTCCAATGTTTAGAATGAATGAAGGAGGTGTGGGTCCATAACCTATTAGAATATGAAAGATTGTACTCATTTTACCATTGAAAATACCCTTGTCACCCAACCATAGGCTGAAGCCACCCTCAAAGCACCTTGACCTTGACAGAGAAGAATATTGGTAGAAATCAATATCCAAGCACAGATAATGCACCAAGTAAGAAAAGTAACCAAAGTTGATCATATACTCCCACCCAGAAACTGGCGCAACACTCTTCCCCAGAAACTCACGCACAAAACTGCCAACTATAGTCTGCACATATGGTTCTCTGCAATTCTAAGAATGTGTCAAATGAGAGACCGATGACCTATATTTATAGTGGTTCTAGCAGACTTACTGGGGCCAACTTCTCCTTCTGGGTACTAATTAATTCATATTAATTATATTTCTGTAGCCGACATCTCGTCTAGGGTTTCCTTTACTTCTTTGCTTCCTTCCAGAATATTCTAATCTCGTCATAGGTCACAATAGAGGTTCATACCTCCCAAAGCTACCATAATATTAATAGTTATTTGAGCCTGGGAACCCCTCACAAAAAAATCTAGGAAAGGGTGGCCCCAACCCACAAAACAAAGGATAGAGCAAACATGGACAACAACAGGACAACTAGTCCAAGATGTAAGAAAAGAAAGACACTGAAAATACAAAGAAAGACACAAAGAAGTGGTGTGACTTCCATAAGAGCCCTTGGCATAACACTACTGACTGTCTCTCAAAGTAGTCACTGGTGGCCGAAGTGAAAGCCTCTGAATCAGATGCAAATTCTGACTCTGAGCTAGAACCAGAAAGGGGAAGAAGGATGATTGACGTGGAACCTAGTTCCACCATTGCTACCACCAAGCTCCAGCCTGGTGAACCAGACAAGCTAGAAGAAGGAGAACTCCTCTTCGATTCATAGATGTGGGTAAAATGAACCCCGCTACACTTCATCATTTCTAGCAGTATCCAGAAGAACCTCATCTCAGTAGAGGTCATCAAGCGATTGGCCTTGCTAACAATGTCGCACCCACAACCCTACACCATTGGATGGCTCCACCAAGGAAGCGATCTCCACATCAGCCAACAGTGTCTATTGTCGTATGACATCAAGCCCTTCAATGACGAGGTATTGTGTGATGTTTCTCCTCTCAAAGTTTATGATGTTCTTTTGGGCCAACCTTATTTATGGAAACGTCATGTTGTATATGAGTCTAGGCCTCATAGTGTTATTATTACTTTGAACATGAAATTGTATAGGATACCTGAGGTAGTCCCACCTAGTGCTATTTCCTTGATCTCTGCTAAGAAATCCAGGAAGGTCATCTCTCAGACAAGGAAGTTTTTATTCTTCGTGATTTGCTCTTAGAACAAGAGAAATATCACAACCACATCTACCGTCTCTATGGACGACCTCTCCACATAGAAGAAGAAAGTAGATAAGTTTGTGGAAGAATACTTGGATATCTTCTCCTCACCTATAGGGGTACCTCTGCACTGCTAGGTCATGGACCCCATCGATCTGACCCCCGACGCACCACTTCCCAATGGGCTAGTCTATCACCACTCTTTGTTAGAGAATGAGGATATCAAGCGAAAGATCCAAGAAATGCTCCACAAGGAGCACATCCATCCCAACTCATCACCTTGTGGGATCCCAATCATATTAGTACATAATAAAGATGGAATATAGAGACTCTATATTGATTATCGGGCTCTGAATAAAACCACAGATAGAAACCGATACTCAATTCTCTGAATCGATGAGCTCCTTGATCAACTCACGGGGGCCAAAGACTTCAGTAAGCTTGATCTGAAGTCTAGCTACCACCAAGTCTCGATAGAATAGACAGTTGTATGGAAGATCACCTTCAAGTCAAAGGAAGGCCTTTTTGAATGGTTGGTCATCTCCTTTGGTTTGACAAATGCTCTAGCCACTTTCATGAGGATGATGGATGATATCCTGCGACCATTCACCAATAGTTTTGTAGTGGTGTACTTGGATGACATTCTAATTTACAACAAGACTTGGGTTGAACACTTGCAGCATGTTCAAAAGGTTCTGCACACCCTATGAAAGCACAAGCTATATGCCAACTTGGAAAAATGCTCCTTCGGCATGGACATGGTCCATTACCTAGGCTACATCATTGATCAACATGGCGTACATGTGGATCCATCCAAGATCCAAGTAATCCATGACTGGCCAGCCCCAACCACACTCACTGAGATTTGGAGCTTCTTGGGCCTTGCCAATTTCTACTGCAGGTTCATGCTGGGATTCTCCCATATTGCATGGGCCATCAGGCAAATAAACAAGGGTGGTGGTAAGTAGAAATTTGCGTGGGGTCGGTCCCAACAACAAGTGTTCGATGATTTGAAGCAACAATTGTGCTCAGCCCCAGTACTTTCACTACTAGACCTGCAAAATCCCTTTGAGATCAAGAC
>JASDQU010185964.1:4558-18344 GCA_032191745.1 Picea mariana | reverse complement strand
CACCTTATTTATTTATTAATAGAAAACTGGTTTTATTGTATCTTTTTTATTTTTTGTTAAGCACCTCTTAATAATGTATATTCATTTTGTTCTTCTCATAAAATCCGGATCAATATAGTTGAACATGAAGCAATTTGGTCACCCTTTTTTTCTCTAGTAAAAACTATTAGGGGAAATCTTATAAGAACCATTTTAAGAACTAGTGCATTATGTGTAATGCTATTAGTGATTGTTCAATAGTAGAGCCACTAGAATCATACCTAGGAGAACTATAAGAATATCAATATGTATATCCAAATTACCTAGTATGAGTATTTCCAATACAAACACCGACATCTTTCCCAATACAAGGACCCATGGAAGCACCTGTAGTGCCATTAGTGGAAGAACCAGTCATAGAAGAAGCATCGATTGAGCTAGTACCATAAGTAGTAGCTCACCTAGTTCCAGCAATAGTAGACCTAGTAGCGTATATAGAGGCATAGGTTTATCCATATGATTCTTATGCAACATGCATCGACTCAAATGCCTCTAAAGGAATTCAATTTATATTAGTAAATAAAATGGTAAGATTATGAAAGGATTTAGGAGGGTAATCTCTCCTTTTCCTTCCAAGGGAAGTATATTCATGGATCCCTTCAAATAGTTCTATTAGGTTTATAAGGAGTTATACCAGGTTGTTGTAGACTTTATTTTTAAGAGGAGGACCAACAACAATTATCTCTAAGTTCTCTCCCAAATCTATAGTAGCATTAATCATCGGTTCAATATGAGGCATGATATCAAGGAAACAAAATATGCAGGATGAAATATTTGAGGCTCAGAATAGAGATGAAGAAATGGAAAATCACACTAGGATAAAGGATAAGGACAAATGATGAAGGATGTAGGAGGATGAGTCAAGGTAGGGTCTTCCTCTTCTGATTCATTAAATCATGGTGCAACCCAACTCCAAACAAGAGGTAATACTAGGGAGGAATAAATTATTTTATGTTTCTACTTCTTTCAAATAGCATGATACCTAATCCCAAGTGAAGGATACTTCATTGTGATAGTGCGCTTGACTCACTTTTCGCTTAAGGTTGATGGTAATGATGGATGGAAAAGTGGTTGAACAAAGAGAACATAAGGTGATGGAGGTGATGCCTCTTAAACATCATATACATTTATATTGGACATGGAGAAGAGGAGGAAGCTACTTCTTTCAAAAGGCACTCTTCGATCATGACATAACATCTAGGTATGTGTGTAGAATCATGACTATGGGTGAGTGGAAGGGTTGGATTATGAATGGATACAAGAGGTTATAGCATAGGTTTATGCCCAATATGTGGCTTTACTAAGTCAATGACACAGATACAAGGGTTAGGGGCTCGAAAAGGATTTGGCCTACCAGTGAATCCAACCAAGGTACTTTCACTTACATGCATGGTTTCTATATTGTATTTACTTGGATCACATGGATTAAATAACAAATTTAATGCTAACTCATCTTTTCTTAATGGACTATGTAGCTCATGTTGTATGCCTTTAGGAAAAGGAAGGTTATCAAATTTTAGAGATTCCATAGCTTTCCATTTGTCTTGCACATGAACTATCTTGAAAGTCTCTTAAAGAGTTTCATGAGTGCTAGTTAAGGTTGTATTAGTATCACTCCCTGCAAAATATCGATCATTAGTAACCTAGTGGTTAAGGTTATCATTATCAAGATCTAGAGAGGTAACAACCTTATGGATAGGTCGATAGAAGTAGCTTAATACTAAGCAAGTGGATCGTGGTCTCTAGGTATGACATGGATTTCCTCTTGGTAGTTGAATTTGACATTTTGATAGAGAGTGGATGGTACAAAACACATTCAATGAATCCATGGTATTCCTATGAGAAATTGTAACTAAATTCCTTTTTAATCACAAAGAAACGGATCATGAAGGTGATAGGCCCAATAGTTATGGGAAAATGGATAATGCGTACGTGCACTTTTTGATTAGAGTCATATGCTTTATAACTGCTTCTTATAAATTTAATTTCCACGATAGTATAATGCATGATAAATAATAGATCATATGAAACCACATTCAAGTTACAATTCTAGTTGACAAAATAACACTTAACATAGCAAGGCCCTATAGTAAAATCGATGTATAAAGTTGGGTCATCCACTATGATCATTTCCTCATCAACCAATGCCTTAATATGGAGGGTCAAAGATGAAATTATCATAAGAAAATGGATATATAGGTTATGTATATGGTTTCCAAGGGAGAGGGGCAAAGCTAATTGGACGAGAAAGGAGGTCGAGGGGTAGTAATAACATGGTTGAATTAAGAGGGATGAGTTGTATTGAATATAGGTGTATAAACTCATGGGGATAGGTACATTTCCCCTACTAAAGATTCATGTAAGGTGTGACAAATTCACAAAAAAATCATAATAGAGATGTTAGCTAGGAAAAATACGAAGGAAGGACTTTTGGTTCCACATGTAGAGGAAAAGAAAAAGGCAAGGGAAGTAGTAGAAAATGTCATATATTTAGTTCCAATTCCATTACCGAATCCATTTGCACAAACAACTTCAATAGTTCCATATTGAGATAGAGACCCACCATTTGTTGAGTCAATTTCTTCACCACTCACATCAAATTCGTTTGTAGAGTCCCTAGTAGCAGATTCAAAAGTAGTGGTTTCAGTTTCTCCAGTCACATATGAAACTATAAATCGCCCATTAATAACAAATCAAATTTCCCTAGTCACATTAGTAGTAGAGGATTCAATAGCAGATCCAGATGGAATTGAGCCAGGACTTGTAGTAGTAGAGCAAGAATTTCTATATGTGTTAGATGATTAAGTTGAAGTTTACTCAGAAGGGGTTAACCCAATTCCATCATTTGATCTAGAAGAAGCATAGACAGGTGTAGTTTCACCAGTAGTTTACCATAATCGAATTGATCCCGTAATGAAAGAGCCAGGTAAAATTAATCGAGTGGAATAAACACACTAGTAAATTTGGGTCATATTTTGATGACCCTTTCAACGTGATTTCAACGTGATCATGACAAATATTGGCCCCTCCAAACTTCATTTATGGTACCATATCAATTCTAAGGAATGTTCTTGTGTCTCACTTCCGACATTTTTACAGTGATGTAAATTTTGATCTCACCTTCGACGTACATTTACATATTGTCTTACTTCCGAAAAAAAAATGTATGGTTTACATGTCATTTGTACTACAATGGAAAATTCTGTCGCAATAAATAAGACCATACATTTTCTTAGACCTTAAATGATGACATAATAAGTTGTTGTAATACTGTCACCTAAAACTATCCATCGATGGATTTTCCATAGCTGCAACGGTTTCTACCATTGCAAAAGCGTTGAAATTCATATGAATGGGATTTAGGAATACCAACGCACTGCAAGTATTTTAAACAAAAAATATAAGCATTGATGGGTAACCAACAATTACCATGTGTAGAAGGGGAGTGAAAAAAAGCTAATGGGCCAACAATACTTAGCAATTATACTAATTCTGCCAAAGTATGGAATAAAAAGACCTTGATTACATGTGATTTTTCTAATATGATTCTTGTGAACCCCTTTATTCATAAAAAGGTGCCAGCAAAGTAGGATTCAGTGAGTTGGAGATTCCAAAACAACAACAAAGCAATGTATATATGAAACTATAGTTTCAAAGGAAAATTTGCAGTATTAGGAGGATGAATGTCATCAAAGGGAGGTTACTTTTTGTACAGTAGTCCAATGATATTTGGAAGATTGATATTTATGACACTTGTAAGAGAAACCCTGTAGGATTATAATGTGAAACTTTCAGGTGACGGAAGGAGATAAGACATATTTTGAAGGAAAAAGTGTTGTTTATGGATAATGGGAGTAACAAAAATTAGTCAACATACTTATCCCATAAGATCAACTATTTAGGATATGTCATTAACAGGAGATGTGAGTTATATTTGGAAAGAAAGCTACATGAGTTAGAGTTTGAATAATTTTGGTGTAATAAATTGGTAGTTAGAAGTTGTCAATACATTGGATTTTTCCATCCTTCAAGTGAAAGGTTTTGAACTATAATGACTGGAGGAAGATCCAACACTAAGGGTGATTTTTCTAGTGTGTGTTTTGGAAATAAATCTCATCCAAAAGGAAGGAAAATCTATTCAAACAACAGAGAAATTCATTATAAGAGAAAGAAAACACCATTGGCATCCATGCGCAATTGCTCAAGGTTGAATGATTTATTTCTTTATTTACTAGATAGTTAGTGCAAATCACACCTCGTGCAATGGATTCCTTTATATACAAAGTTGATGGGAGGTAGAAGGGTTGGAAAGTTCTATTCTTTTGACAGATTTTGTAGCAATGGGTGACTCCTTCCTATTTCATCCTCCGGACCTTATACCACTACCTCCATTGAAAGAAAGGAGATTGATGGAATCCTATCATCTTTGAATTCACTATTATGCAATCAATCTCTTTGGAAACATGTGAGTTGGTCCAATTATACTTTGGTCTAGATCCTTGAATCTATTGGTTAAATTGGTTAAATTGTTTTGTAGTGTTATGGTAGTTTATGGTGCACTTATTTTGAATATTCTTCACCTAAGGCACACATTCACTTCACTAATGTCCATTAAATTCATTGTTACAACTATATCTAAGATATGATCTCAACCAATTAAACTTGTTGTTTCAAACTTACCCTCACTCTTGATTGTTAATAGATAGCCCAAGAGGGAGTCCTTTATGTGCCATTTTTTTGAGACTTTGTGTATACTTTTTTATTAGACATGAGCATACACCTTTAAGGGACACACCCCTAACATTGAAAAATCACCAGTCTGAATAGAGAGGCTTTCCAACCAAGACAAAGGCTAGTTTTCCTATAGTTATTAGGAAAATCTATCCATGTAGATTGGTGTGATAACATAACCAGAGGAAAATAACCAGACAACAACACTACATCATTCAACCCATCTGTGCAACCCTACGAGGACATACATGCACAACCATGGATGCCCTTATGTATATTTCACCTCAAACCTTGGGATAATTCACATGGTACCAACAAACAGTTCTTGGAAAATGGTAGCAACATATAGACTCTAGATAGCGGGACATATCTCAAACCAAATCCTCTAGTTATTAAAAATCCTCCAACCAGTCATCTATTAGGAGTGATGAAGATGACACTTTTAAATACTCAATCACTTGCACAAGGAACTGTAAATGTATTGAACTTGAACATAATAGATCTAGCTAGAAAATACTACACACATTTGCAGAGAGAAATTAAGAAAGAAGAAGAAGGAGAGAAAGAATGGAAGAATTCTCATTAACCATATCCCACATTCAAAGAGTGAATAATTTACAATAGATATAGGCTACATGAGTAAATAATGGGTCATAGTGGTGGTCTAGAGTGATGTGGATGCACAACAACAGTTACAGGAGTAAAATGCCACCTAGTATAGTCTCTCAAGAAGTTACGGGAGTGAACTGCCACCTAGTTTGAGTTAACTAGTCTATCATTATTCAGTTAACTAACTGAAACATAGTGAGGTTAGGAGGATATCATAGAATCATGAGTAATTCTCTATTCTGCTGATGATCCCAAGTACAATGTGCATTATATGGTGATGATCCCAATCTTGCATGGTGATAAAATCAATGTATCATCTAGACTCCCCTCAATTGATCAAACTAAAGTGAAAACTAAAGAGAATATTCTCCCTAGAGGGATATTCTTCCTAAAATATAGGATACTAAATAATGACTAATAAAAAATGAAAAAACCTTAGGAGAAATAAATCCTAGGTGTGTGTGAAGTAACTCCAACACCCCCCCTAAACATCACTATGGTGAAAATAAAGAATGGGTCTCGGAAACAAGGCCATGTTAGGTACCGAAATACAAAAGATACACTGAAATAAATGAGGACAGAGGGAAAACCTCATGGGAAACCCCCCTCTCAAATTACAATGCATAAAAAAAATGAGAAGGAACAAAAAGCAGTTTCTAAGCAACCATGTCCTTCACTCCAAGAAGACTTCGCAATTGTGCAAGTTTGTGCTCGTTGAATATTTTTTTGAAGTTGTAGATGTATGAATGAATATGATGAAGTATATGCACCATTTTTATGGCCACACATATCCACTTTCTCTTCTTGTAATGAAAAAATATCGAAATAAAGTTTTGATGAAATTTTGAAAACCATGCGGCCATTTTCGGAAAAATGTTGAAGTTTTCTTGATTTTAAAATGATCATAATTTCACTTCCAGAACTCCATTTCAGGTGATTTGTTTTTTTAAATTGGGTATTTTTCCAAGAGGAATTCAAATATACAATTTATTTTATGGAATTTATTCTCAAAAAATATCATAATTGAGTCTGATGTGCACGACTCTCGTTTGGTCTCCTGAGATGCATGCATTGTGCATGGAAAAGTGTCTACATGTGACCCCTGAAATGCATGCCATATATCTTCCACATGAAATTCAGAAAAAAAATTTGAAATGGAGTAGACATCATCTCAAATTAATGGAATACAAATTTGTGCAAATACTTTTGTAGAAGACTCTTCATAATAAGATGATTGATCTTTTGATGGCTTCTCTTCTGGATCTATATGTTCAACCTCCTACATGAAATATTCACAATATTCTTTATTCCAAAATAGAAACTCCAATCTGGTCCATAATTCATTTGGAGTTGATTTTTTTGATTCTTCATATACTTGATGTAAGAGTTTGGGAGAAACAGACGTGCAGATACATCCGATGGCCATATCTTGTCTATTGAGAAAGTTGTTTTTCTCATCGGTGGAATCATAATCGAATTCCATTTCCATATTTATTTGGTACAAACCTCTGCATCTAAGATGACGAATAATTTTTTGCTTCCATTCAAAATAGTTATGAGGCGTGAGAAGTATTGTTGGTGAGTAAAACATAGATTCAATCTTTTTGTGTTCTTCAATCTTCATTACCTGCAAAAATAACTTGGTGTAGATTTTGATTAGCAGTTCATCGGCTCTGATACCATGTAAATGTGTTGAACCTACACAAAATAGATCTAGCTAGAAAATACTACAAACATTTGTGGAGAGAAATTGAGAAAGAAGAAGAAGGAGATAAAGAATGGAAGAATTTTCATTAACCATATTCCACACTCAAAGGGTGAATAATTTACAATAGATATAGACTACATGAGTAACTAATGCACCATAGTGGTGGTATAGAGTGATATGGAAACACACCAATAGTTATGGGAGTAAAATGCCACCTAGTCTAGTCTCGTCTAAGTTAACTAGTCTAGCAATCTTCAGGTAACTGACTGAAATAGAGTGAAGTGAGGAAGAGATATGGGAATCATGAGTAATGTGCTAGTGTGGTGATAATCCCAAGGAAAATGCGCATTATATGGTGATGATACCAATTTTTCATGGTTATAATCCCAATGTAGCATCTAGACTCCACTCAACTAATCAAACTGAAGTGAAAACTAAAGAGAATATTCTCCCTAGAGGAATATTTTTCCTAAAATATAGGAGACTAAATGATGACTAATAGACAAGGAAAATCCTTAGGAAAAAAAAATCGTAGGCGTGTGTGAAGTAACTCCAATAGGCACAAGGCACCAATTTCCACTAGTTATGATAATGCTTCAACTTTGACTACACTTTGTGAGTTTCTAAGAAGTTATGAAATTATTGATTACATCTGCAACCCATACATATAGGAAAATGTTGGTGTTCGAACCTTTATTACTCCCAAAACTAATATTGGTTTTATTTATAGACGAATCTCTAACAATTTTAAGTACAAGTGTATGTTTCTTGCAATAATGATACATATGGGTAAAAAATAAAAAAATATCCATGTTTAAAACAATTGGAAAATAATTGATTGGAAATGAGTTGAAATAGGATAAATAGATAAATATTTTGTTTTTTTGGAAATCGCTAAAATAATACATATGCTATAGAAAGACTATCATGAAGCATTCCATAGTAAAATACTACCTTAAACCACTATGCATATAAACCTAGACATGATTGATTTGGATTACACACACTATACATTAAAACTGAATTTGGTTTTTCCATAAAAGGAAAGAAATGAACACATATTATAAATAAGGAAAAAATTACCAGTTTTATCTTTGATAAATAGTTAAGGCAGTGCAAAGCATACGTTCGAAATAGGAAATACCAACTAAGTTGGTAAAGTGGTATTCATTGTACATGAATTGAAGGTGAGTTTGTAATCAAGCTAGTAGAAAATTATTGGAACAATATTCAAAACTTATGTTTATGTTTTCAAAATTCCAAAACAAATATAACACATTTCAATATCACTCTAAAAATAATTTTTTTTATCAAGCAACAAGTAACAAAAGATCACTCTTCTTTAGAATCTAGATAAATTGTGCTTTTTCCTGATTGTTTGTTGTCCATGATAGTTGTTTTTAAATTTTTTTTTTTCTACATGCATCTCTTGTGTTTTCCAAAGCTACAAGAATTCGCCATTTTTGGGTCTCACATTTTAATGATGGATCCCCAAAAATCGTTGAAGTCTTAGTTTCTTCAAGCATCATTGAGGATCCCAAACATATAGTATAGACCATAAGCATTCATGAATGCTTCTTTAATATATTGAACTTAATGGGATTCATTTAGTATCCTATAAGATATTAGGTTAGTAAATCAAAGAGTCTATTAATGCACATCAAACTAGCTAGTTTATGAAGTTCAATAAATTGTTATCCCAATGTAAGAAAACAAAGTGCCAATAATATTTTTAGAAGTTCAAAGGAACAAATTAACTAATTAGTTGAACCAAATACCACCACCACAACAACTAGTGCATCATGAAAAAAACAATATGCACAAAATCACCTTGACCTTCTTCTTAACCAAGTGGTCACATTAATGATCCTTTGCACACTAATCAACTATGACCACCATATAAATGTGTTAAAGCACTGAAATGTTCTCGAAAATAAAGGGATAAAAAAGTCCAATATCAATTCAACTGACCTAACCATAAATGAGGAGAAGGATCCAAGAGGAAAAGTTCTTCCATGAGATTGAATTGATGATGTAAAGGTCACTAATATTCAATATGGTCACACACAAGGCTTTATTCTTGAAAATCATGCCACATTAATGTAATGTGCTTCAAAAAATGAACCCATCATCCAACTTGTAGGTAAAGAAGAAAGATAATGTTCACAATATACCAACCTCACATACCAATTTCAAGTTCTTAGGTGAAACAAATTTGATATCATATCATATAATTATGTAGGATCCAATGATCCTTTTCCAAACTACTTACCTTGAAGCTTTATGGAGTATGCAAAACAAAATACTTAAAAAGTTGGGCAATCATATATGTTCTAACATGTTGAGAAAAGTGGATATGGAAGGTATCACTTAGCTAGATAGAAATGTCAAATTGAAGTTCCTACTCCTAAATAATCAATGGAAATATTCTTCAAATTTAGTTCTATGTGCTAATGCAAGGTTAATAATTTATCTTGAAATCGAGGTGGAATTGAATACCTTGTATAATTTACAAAGGTTGTGCTCTCCTAGATTGAGCGTAAGATGAAATTACTCATGGCAATAAAATGTTCATCAAATTCACCATTTCATTAACACCAGTGAATTATAAATTGTTATCGATACACAAATACCCATTAGATGGTCCCCGTGCAGAATATGTTGTTATTGGGTAAACTCACACTAATTTTGAGGTACCCCTTATTTATCATTTGAAATCTAAGAAGATGAATCCACAATATGTGCAAACAAGGAATTCATGGATAAAACAACCCCATTGATTTATCGAGTCTACTCTTGCACATAAGAAATAATTGAGTGGAAAGACGTCTTTATGAGGATTATTTTTTAATCATATAATTGCTACTAGATTATCCTTTTGTTTACAAGTGCTTAGAAGAAACTGTCCATTCAAGAATAATATTCAATGGTGTCTTAAGGGTTGAAGGGAGAGTCATGGTAACATTGCGTAAAAAAATCTAAGATTAAGTTCAGAAGTGATATCATGACAAAGGATATGCATGTGCATGAATTGTGAATTTTGAGTAACCTTAATTAATGAAAGATAACATCTGAAATAGTGGAAGGTGTAATTTCGCAAATGAATATTTGGCCTCAAGAAGGTGGAGAAATTTGCAGATATCTTATGCGTGAAGATATGGGAATATTGCATGAAAGTGTCTTGTCCATCATACCCTTTCACCAAGTCCAACTCACAAGGAGTCTCTATATGCTTGGATGTGTAATTCTTGTGTAGAATTTGTCATAAATGACATTGAAAGTTAATGTGGAGCTCAATATCTATAAACTTTAATCACATGCATCATGGGGACATAATCACTATAAAATTTGTGAATCTCATTCTTGTATTATTTTTTGGATTACTGAGAGGGGGGGTGAATCAGTAATAGTGTAATTATAATCATTTTTCTCCAAATAATCCAAGTGTTATATCCATGTAGAATTATTATCCAATAATGAGCGATAAGAAATGAACAATCACACACATACACAGTACACAAGTGTTTTACGTGGAAACCCAAATCGAGAGAAAACCAGAGAATGTTTTATTTTATATGTCTTGAAGAATTACATTCATTGGAAGCACCAACTTCCTTTGTTTTCCAGTTGCAACTGGAAAGAGGCTTCAACCCCCTAGTTTCTCAGGCTACAACCTGAGGGAAGCTCCAACTACCCAATTCTCTAGCTACAACCAGAAGGAGTCTACAACCCCCTATGTTCTTCGGCTACAACCGGAAGGTGGATACAACCACTTGTTCTTGCCCTGTTCAACTGCCTTGAAGTAGAAGTAGAATGATGGAACCACTGTCACACTATCATTGTGATATATACCATTGTAAAAATGTACCAATAAACTTGAACCATGCATTAACCATGAATCAACCTGTAACTCAACCTATAATCCACCTGTACATAAAAAAATGCATCAACCATGAACCAACCTGTACCAAAAAATCTGTAATCATCTTGTACCATAAACAAGTGCATCAACCATGCACCAACCTTTACCAAACAATCTGTAATCAACATGTACCATAAAAAAGTGCAACCAACCATGTACCAAGTATGTACCAATCATGTGTCAAGTGCTCATCAACTATGACTCATCAATATGTACCAACATCATCAACTATACACCTCATGTATGTGCCAACTGATCAACTACTTGTCTCAACCATGTACCCAACTTGTACCTCAACCAAAAGCCCTCATCAATTTCATCATCCAAATATGATTTGTAACTCTGTACTAGACCTGGCGTATATTATCACATACCTGCAAACCTTCCTTAACTTTAACAACAAGAGACTAGTATTCTCATCAAACATTTCTTTAGTCTCATAAGACTAGTTTTGGATTAGTCAACAACCCTAACTTAAAATAATCATAACTGTGTACTTGTAATGAATAAATATATGAAACTGATAAACAATGTTCTTCAGTGTGTTTTATGCAATTCCTCTGGGTTTCACTACTTGGAACCTCTCAGAAAAGGAGTTATGGCAACAATGGCACACCTTGTTGAATTCTGGCTTATTCTAAAGAGTGACCTTGTAGAGCATGCCCAACATGAAATATTTGTTGAATTGATATGAAACTGTTACAAATCATACTAAATAATATACTTTAACTAACACATTTTGTCTTAATTTGGATCTGTTATGAATAAGTTATGACATTTTTACCCGAAACACTTGTTTTTGACTAGTTTCAGGACTAGCCACAAGCCCTATTTTCCACAAAGTGTAACTCCAAAAATAAAACGACCCATAAGATGAATTTGTTACCATTGATACTTGGATATGTTTCATCAATGGAATAGAAATTTCATGGTCTGAATCATTCTAGAAAAAATGTTATTGCGAAAATGGTGAGATGACCTGAAAAAAACATACCTTAGAAAGCATCATCAAAAGAATTCATCCTTCCTTGAATTTTGTCCTTCACTTCTCCACTTTCCTCATAAGTTAGTCTTATATATCCTTTGGTTACCTTAGACACCTATAGGTATTCAATATTCTCAAGTTTTTCTTAAATGAGAGATCCTTGCCTCCTATTTATACTCTCCAAGTAGCTTCCCTAAAAACATCTTCTAGGTCACTTTGCCCACTTTCCATTTTTTAGGGTTAACCCACTTCTAATTTCTCCATTAAATTTATTATTGAATTAATTTATTTCATACTCACTTTGAATTATAGTAAAATCATCACTTCACTTTATTATTTACCTTCTAAAATCTCTTAAACCACTTTCACTACTTTGACCTTTTGGGGCTTCTAGATGACATATGAGGGTCCTCCCACTTCGTAAGGCCATAACTCTCAAACTGTGAGGCGTTATGTGACGTTCAACATACCACCAGAAATGGAATGATATGTAATATTCATATAGAATAGTATTACCTAAAAACATATCAAAACTCATATAGTTACCCATCAAACAAACTTGGGTCCATTACCCAAACCTTGGTTGTCCAACTTCTCATATCCATAACTCTCTAACCATGAGGAGTTATGTGATGTTCCACATACCACTGAAATGGAATGAAAAGCACTATCCATATAGTATATTTTCACTGACAAATTCACTACTGTTCATCTCATTATTCCATAAATAAGCATGGGTTCTCTAACCATACTTCTAGGATAACTCAATCTGCAAAGCGTCTTCCCGTGAGGGCTTTCACCATAAGTGGACGACTTTGGAATTCATCCATTTCTACTTATTATAAACCATGACAAGACAATAATGATTCATCTTTAAATCAAACAATCTTGTGTCCATTACCCAACCTTTGTTCCACGGGGATTTCTTCAAGGGTTGACATCAATGACAACCAACCTTAATCAACAATCTCCCCCTTTGGCATTGATGGAAACACTTTGATGCAATACTAAAATCATATCACTCATGCTACCCCTAGAACAATGCTTCCGTCCTTTGCCTCTATCCTCTGCATCTCATAAATCTCTCCCCCTTTGTCATCAATGGCAAAGGTATCTTTCCATCCGAGGTTGCTCCCCCTGACTGAATTGTCCTTTTATGGTGCTTCCTCATGTAAATCTAAGACATATAAGATAAGCATTCAAAAAGCATTCATTTTGGAGTAGAAATAAATCCAAGTATCTAGCATAGATATTCAAAAGATTGATTTGGAAGTGGTTTTGTGAAGATGTCTGCCACTTGTTCTTTTGTTCCCACATACTCAACTCTAATGTTCTTTTCTACAACCTGCTCCCGTAGAAAGTGATACTTTATTGGAATGTTCTTCATCTTGGAGTGCATCACTGGGTTCTTCGAGAAACTGATGGCACTTGTATTATCATAATAGATTGGAATAGGCTCATCATACTCAACCTGTATATCTGTTAGTGTTTGTTTCATCCAAAGAACCTGTGTACAACATGGTGTTTCTGCAATATACTATGTCTCGGTTGTAGATAAAGATACTGATGATTGTTTATTTCTTAGCCATGATACTAAACACTTACCCAAGTAGAACTTTGCTCCACTGGTGCTTCGTCGGTCATAAATGCAACATGCCAAATCTGCATCTGTGTAGGCAATAAGTGATAGATCCTTTCCTTTTGGATACCATAATCCAAACTCTTTTGTTCCTTTGAGATATCTGAAAATCCTCTTCACTGCTAACACATGTGACTCCTTTGGTGCTGCTTG
>JASDQU010185963.1:4467-15982 GCA_032191745.1 Picea mariana | reverse complement strand
GTTTACCCACCCAGATTAAGAAGTCAGCCCTGCCAGTGAAGAGACACTTTACACATGCCAGAACTTGTATAAATAAAGGAGGCTAGCGCCTCATTTGAATACAACTCACTTGCTCATTCTCTTATGAGGCAAGCTGCAATTACCAGTTGGAGAGAGGGAGAAGAGTGGCACATCTCTTGGAGAGGACTATCTGTATTGGTTTGAGTTATCTCTTGAACATTGTATTGGCAATTTATAATAAGGAAGTTTTTGCTGGGTTTTCTTCCCCTAGAGGGTTTCCCAGGATAAATGCTGTGTCTCTTGTGAATGTGTATTTCTCAGTGATCTTGTTCTTATGATGCTCTTATCTATTGAAATGCAAAGAACTATAATAATGGCATAAACATTAACAAACACCGCTATATGTCACTGTCTAAAATAGGCACTACTAAAAATAGAAAGTCGTCCAAATGCCCTTGACATTATACTCATTGATCTCTTCTTTTCGCAAGGGATCCGAATATGCGATCATAACTGACATGCGAGCCCCGATGCTCAACCTGCTAAAAATAGTAAACTAGGCCGCATCATCTCAGAAAAGATCCAAAAGACTCTGGGTGTCTCAAGGATCAATATTGCGCTCTCAGAATTTGAATCTGGGTCCTAGAGCAAAAACTGCTAAACATAGAAATTTCCTGCATGTCGCCCGGAAAAGTGTCATCGAGCCTAGAATCCTGCAAGGACTCGTATTGTATGCTCAGAATTGTCCCAAACTATCAAGAGATCCACTCAAACTATGTCTCCTAAAAAATAGCAACACTTGCTGTATGTATACATCTCTCTCAAAATGCATGGAAACTAAGTCAACTCTGACTATGAACCAAGCAACCATGTACCGATCATATACCTGCCTCATGTGGGAACCAACTTCCTGCTCAACATAAGTGCTAAACTATGGGAAAATCTTAGTATGCCGACCAAAATACTGCATGCTGGCTCATAACCCTCAAGATTTTCAAGGGTGAAAATCTAGGGGTTAACAATGGCGACTCAAGGGGACGGGATCCCCCTATGGGATGTCGAGAAGCATAAGAATCTCTGTGTCCATAAAACTAATTGATGCCCTGTGAGAACTCTGTAAGATGCATCAATGATGCTCTGTGGAAACTGAAGAAATATGTACCAAGAATACCCCTATAACTGCGTGGAAGGAGAAGAGGCCCTGTAAGCTGATGAAGAAAAAACCTGTAATCTGACCTGTAATACCAAAGCTTGTCCAATGGGCCATGGAGTCACAATATATAATCCTCCCACTGAAAACTGATACCAAGGGGTCTCATCCAAATCCGCTACTTGCTACCACCCAAAAATGTACACTCCTCCCCGTGGTAAATGTGTTGATGTCGACACAAGGAAGAGAGTCACTTCATCAGATGTCAATAATGTAAACACCTGTTTGGAGTGCGGAGGAACACCGCCAATAATGTCCATGGGTCCTAAGGCAGGAGCACAACCTGACATTGTGAAAGATGTTCTGAAGTAGAATAGTGACAAGGATCATCCAATCAAGGCCCAATGACACTCATCCTTGTCGGATGCGAAATAACCGCCAATGAGGCTAGCGACTACCAATGTGCTCTACTTCTGGGTCATCTGTAGATAATTTGTCGAAGTCGATACAAGATGATCTGTTGATAAGAAGAGCAATGATGTCTCTCTTCCCTCAGCACGAAGTGATAACTCAAGAAGATCAAGATGAAAAAAACCAAGTACCATATCCCTATTGTTGGATGGGGTATGACTGACTTAAAGCAGAAGACTCAATGATAAAAGACGAGGAGACAAAACATAAGATGACTCAAGACATTCCTATGTCTCCTCAAACTACCCATCCTCAAGGCTCAATGCTTCTGAATCAATGACAATTGGGACCCCCATCTAGCCTCACTCTAATGATAGACACAGAGGCTCAACATGCGTAAGATAGATATTCAAATTTTGACCCAGGAAAAACACTAGTGGACAACCATTTATTCATGAAAGGACAAATACACAAGACACGACCACATGCTGATATAAGTAGGCAAAAAATCGGTGACACTTATGCAAAGACTGAAGTAGATAACTAAAGGGAAAAGACACTGGAAGGAAAATGTAGATTACTGTCCTAAAACTGCAAAAAAATAGCAAGAAGGAAATACTGAAATGACAATGCGGAAAGGAAAGACAACTATCCTAGACCCAATTTTTTTTACCTAAAAGCTGCCATGATTAAATCATCATATTCAAAGGACCAATGTAACCATGCAGCCAAATGATCAGTCCGACAAGAGAGGTCAACAAAGTCAACCTTTCAGGGGGACCCACCATGAAATCTCATATGACCCATAACTGCCTTGATGTACTTGTTGGTGAAGCCATAATTGAAGGGTGCCAGTTGACTGAAGGTTGGTTGGGACTTAGAACATGGTATTTCAACAGTATTAAGCACGAATGCATGAGAGTTGAAACTCTTGGCATCTACTTGTTGAGATACCTCCATTACTTTGAGCTCAACTGGGTCATGGTGAACTATGGTACCCAAGCTCTGATCAATCTTAGGATCCTGAAGAACAACCTCGGGATGCGGAATAGTAGGCAACGTGAAAGGGACATCATCTTCTGGTTGAACCAAAAGTGGCTCCTCCTTCTGTAACAGTGTTTGATCAAGCTGTTCCTAGACCACTACTGGGATAGGCAAGGATGAAAACTCCTGTTGACTGATCTCAACTTGGTTAACCTGTGGTTCCTCCTCTTGAAACTTTTCATCTTTACTAATGGGGGAACCAATGAACATGCTTGAGTATTCAAATCTTCACCTTCATCTTCTTGGAACTCCGCATGCGACTCAAATGGTGCAACTATTGGTTCTGGATCATCTAAGATTGGGTTATAAACCTCATGTTCATCTCTGGGAACTTGATACGGTGCAAGTTGTGGTTCGTCTTCAATAACATAGACTTCCTGCACTGCTTTGGCAATCGGTAGTTGAAAGTCATGGATCGGAATGAAGCCATAGGCTGCCATAAAATCTCTTTCCAACTTAATAACAACAACCTGGGCCTCCTCCAGAGTTTGAGGTTCCTTGTTCCTGAGAGAAATACCCAAAATTCCATCAAATGCCTCAAGATAAAAAATCAAAGCACAAGCATCATTAGGCCTTATAGTAATAGGAAATTGATAATAATTTTTAGAAAAACGAGCATTAAAATTAGTGTCAGTTTCATCCCGATTCTTTTAATATGAGTAAAAGCATTAATTAAGGAAGAATTGTCTAGCTTATTCGCCCATCTTTCAGTAAACTTCTCTTGGAACAAAKCCCATCCATCAATGGAGGCACCCAGAAGGGATTGGTACCATGTTCGTGCCTCCCCCTCAAGGGTYRTCACAAACATCKTCATTGCCACATCCTCATGTTCCACCTCGAAATCATMCAACAAWTTTGAAAAAGCAGCCAAGTGGTCCTCAACTGATTYTCCCGACCTTCCTGCAAACAAAGATAAGCATTTAAGCTATTTACGTGCATGTAAGTCATGAGGATAATCTGGGAATGCAACAAAGATTAGTGGGTCAAAAGCAGAAAATCTCCACCTTACTGGTGGCCTCACAACTGCGGCCATATAGTTAATCTCATATAGAAACAAGCACAACTGCTGCCTTACTATTAGCTTGAGATGGAAATAAAAAGAAAGATGAAGATGTCGAAGATACACTCACCATAGTGTTCGTCGAAAAAGAACTTACCTAAGAACTCCCACGCTTACCAACTTCGAGAGGAGTTCTTGGTGGAGGAAAAGTCTTGTTACGAGAAAAGGTGTTAGGGTTTGTTGAAGCTCGGAACTAGACCTTGTGAGGGAATCAAAACCAAAAGATCTTCTTGTGTAAGCCCCCTGTGGATTCGTCCCTGTATCCTGTGGAGTCCCCAGGTGAGTTAGAAAAAATAAGTTAATTAAAGTAAAAACTCACCAGTTGTCATTTACCAAGGTTGGCATTCCCCAACAACAACGCCAATTTGTTAGCACAATTTTCTACCCTCCAATTTGAGCTGATAAACTTGTTAGGACAGTGGTAAAAACTTGGCTAGTTAAAGGAGTAGGGCCCCAACTGTCACTGACCAAACCCCTCTCCGTTTGGGCTAATGCTTGTTAGCCTCTGGGGGGAGTCCCTAGGCACACTGAAGTGCCTTGCTGCTGCCTTTAAGTCTGATTTCTGCATGTAAAACCTACAAAACAACAAGCTGTTCGTCTTGGACAGCGTGTAAAAACAGTCCAAAATGATGAGGAAAAACAATCTTCTATGCTTGGAAGGAACTTGCAGGGTTAGCACAATGATAATAGACTGGAAAAGAAGAAAACTATTCAAAAAAATTAGAATTGATCATAATGAACAATTCAGAAAATGACATATCAGATCACAAATTTACCATAATACCGACAAGAAAGAGGTTTGAAGACAAACACACACTTCTTTATTGATGAAGCTTACAAGAGGATTGTTTGCACCACATTTGGCAAGCCTACAACTGATACAATGACTACTTTGCTCAAAGAGGAGCCACTAGACTAGAGAACAAGAGAGAAGAGAATGAGAGAGACACTATGCTACTACTGCAATGATCCGACCAATAACCCAAGCCAAACATCCAATATATAGCTAGTGAGGGCGCACATCCCAAGGGAAGAAGAGAGGACACATGAGTGGCTAAAAATGGAGGCTAAGCGCATGAGGAAGAGAAATATGTGAGGAGTGTGAGATGAGTGAGTGTATGTGAGAGTTTGCATGAAGGTTACATGCACACAAGAGAGGAGAATGCGCCCTAAAACTTAGGAAGACGCACTTGAAGAAGAAAGGGAGGAGTAACGAATTATAATGAATGTGAATTGGTTTTATGGAGTGAAAGAAACGCATGGAGGCCAAATTTAGCTTTCTAATGCATGTCTTTTTGCTAAATTTGACAAAAGCATGAGTGAGTTATGGCTAAGAGGAAATTTGCCCTATTTTTAAGGTAATTTCCTAATTTTTAGGAAAATACGATTTAAACTCAACTGGAGGCGAATTTTAAGGAGTTGATGCATGGCAAGTCGAGGGGTGATTATACAGAGGAATATACAGCTAAATTTAGGCCGAGTTATGTGACTCCCTTTTCTCAATTAATTATTTATTTATGCTCAAGTCTTGGAAATATGCACCCCCTGCCTAAGTGGATGACACATCACTCTATAGATTTGCCACATGTCGACTTGTGAGGGTGCCACTTGGCATTGCATGGATGATGACCGTACCTGCTAAATATAGAACTTTCTAAAAATAGAATTCAACTCCTAAATTTTAGGAAACTGTCAACATCACTCAGGATGACTGGGAGAACACTGCCACATGTCACTGTCTAAAAATAGACACTACTAAAAATAGAAAGTCGTCCGAATTTCCTTGACTTTATACTCATTGATCTCGTCTTTCTGCAAGGGATCTGAATATGTGATCAAAACTGACATGCGAGCCCTGATGCTCAACCTACTAAAAATAGTAAACTGGGCCACATCATCCCAGAAAAGATCCAAAAGACTCTGGATGTCTCAAGGATCAATATTGCGCTCTCAGAATCTGAATCTCGGGCCTAGTGCAAAACTTGCTAAAAATAGAAATTTCTTGTATGTTGCTCGAAAAAGTGTCATTGGGCCTAGAATCCTGCAAGGACTCATACTATATGCTTAGAACTGCCCCAAACTATCAAGAGACCCAATCAAACTGTGTCTCCTAAAAAATAGCAACACCTGCTGTATGTATACATCTCTCTCAAAATGCATGGAAACTAAGTCAACTCTGACTATGAACCAAGCAACCATGTACTGATCATATGCCTGCCTCATGCGGGAACCAACCTCCTGCTCAACATAAGTTCTAAACTTTGGGAAATCTTAGTATGCCGGCTAAAATACTGCATGCTGGCTCTTAACCCTCAAGATTTTCAAGGGTGAAAATCTAGGGGTT
The DNA here is from genome assembly GCA_032191745.1 of Picea mariana. Taxonomy (NCBI): domain Eukaryota; kingdom Viridiplantae; phylum Streptophyta; class Pinopsida; order Pinales; family Pinaceae; genus Picea; species Picea mariana. The sequence continues at coordinate 9,973 of JASDQU010185963.1, read as the reverse complement.
AACAAGGTGTTAACACGGTAAAAGAGTGAGAGAAAGAGGAAGAAAACTGCTCAAAAGATCAATATAAACCACAATGAAAGACAAGGAAAGTAACAAATCAGATTGCAAAACTCACAAAGTACTATCAAGAAAAAGCATTAGGAAACAAACACAAGATTTCTTTATTGATGGGCTTGCAAGAGGGTTGGTTGCGCCACACTCAGCAAGACCACAACTGGTACAATGATCACTTTTCTCAAAGAAGAGTCACTAGTATAAGAGAATGAGAGGGAGGAGAGAAGAGAAACTATTCTAGCTGCTGCAATATTCGATCAATAACCAATGAAGACCATCTAATATATAGGAGAGGAGTGTGAAGAAAATAGGAGTTAATGCGCATGAGGGAATAAGTGTGAGTGATAAATTTAGGAATTAATGCGCATGAGGGAATAAGTGTGAGTGAGTAATGCCATGGCGAGTTAAAGGATCACATGTGTGAGAGTGTTAGGGATAGTTAAGTGAAGGAGTGGCACATGCATGAGGATAAGGAGTTAATGCATGGAAATTGAGATAATGGTGAGTGAAGTGAGGGATAAAGTGAGTTAAGTGAGGGAAATGATAAGTTAAGTGAAGGTAAGAGTGAGTTGAGTGTTGAGTTAACTAAAACATGTCAACGCATGACAATTATGCATGCACTAGACAAGGAAGAGGAATTCACCCTATTTTTAGGGATTTTCCTAAATTTTAGGAAATTAGCGTTTAAAAGCAATTTAAGGGGAATTTTGGGAAATTAATGCATGGAAAGTGAGAATATGGAAAGTGAGAGAAATATAGTGAGAAAAATAGCTTTGACTGGCTAAAATTTCTCTCAGGAAATGCCACCTCACCCATGTGCCACCTCTTTAGCTTAATTCATTTCTCATTAAATGCATAATCTTTGGAATATGCGCCCTTAGTGCATGATGCCATGTAGATACCACATCACCTCGATACTCTGTCACATGTCGGAATCTGAGCTTGCCACTTGTCACTACTGGAGATGATGATGACTGCTAAAAATATAAATTTCCAAAAATAGCCATCTGATCCTGAAAATTTAAAACTTGTCAAAATTGACCCAAACTCTCCAAAAATGGTCGGGGTGACCAGGAGACCACCACCATGTGTCCACTGCTAAAAATAGAAAGTCCTTGCATGTCCATGATTTTATACTCATTGGATTCGATTTTGCTTAAGGAATCTGAATTTGCAATCAGAATCGACATGCGAGGTCTGGTGTTCAACCTGCTAAAAATATAAATCTATGAAAAATCATCCTGGAAGAGGTCCAAAAGACTCAGAATGCCTCAAGGATCTATAATATGTGCTCAGAACTTGGAACTGAGGCCTAGAGCTCAAACTGCCAAAAATATAAAGTTCTTGCATGTCGCCCGAAAAAGTTCTGTCGGGCCTAGAATCATGCAAGGAGTCTCCTTGTATGCTCAAAACTGCTCCAAACTGTCAAGAGGCCCACTCAAACCGTGTCTCCTAAAAATTAGGAACACCTGCTGTATGTAAACATCTCTCTCAAATGCAAAGGAAAACAAGCTAGCTCTATCTCTGAACCAAAGAACCATGTACCGATCATATACTTGTCTCTGATGGGAACCAACCTCTTGCTCAACACAAGTGCTAAAATCTAGGAGAGTCTCAGAATGCCAGCTAAAATACTGCATGCTGGCTCTTAACGCTCAAGATTTTCAAGGGCGAAAATCTAGGGGTTAACAATGGCGACTCAAGGGGATGGTATCCCCCTGTGGGATGTTGAGAACCATATGAATCTCTGTGTTTGTAAAACAAAATCGATGCTGTACGAGAACATAAGAAATATGCACCAAGAATACCCTTGTAAATGTTTGGAAGGAGAGAAGGATCTGTAAGCTGATCAAGCAAATCCTGTAAGCTGACCTGTAATACCAAAGCCTATCCAATGGGCCATGGAGTGAAATCGATAAAAAACATCCCATTGAATCACTTAAACATAAGGGTTTTCGTCCAAATTCGCTACCTGCTATCACCCAATATGTACTCTCCTCTTCGCGGTAAATATGCTGATGTCGACACAAGGGAGAGAGTCACTTAATCAGATGCCAATAATGAAAACACCTCTCAAGTGCGAAGGAACACCACCAATAATGAAAATGGGTCCTAAGGTATGAGCACAACCTGTCACTGTCAAAGATGTTCTGAAGTCGAACAATGACAAGGATCATCCAATCAAGACGCAATGATACTCAACCTTGTTGGATGCGATATAACCGCTAATGAGGCTAACAACTGCCAAGGTGGTCTACGTCTGGGTCATCTGTAGATAATGTGTCAAAGTCGATACAGGATGACCTGTTGAAAAGAAGAGCAATGATGTCTCTCTTCCCTCACTGCGAAGTGATAACTCAAGAAGATCAAGATGAAAGAACCAGGTGCCATATCCCTATTGTTGGATGAGGGGGACGACTGACTCAAAGTATAGGACTCAATGATAAGAGATGAGGAGACAAGACATAAGATGACTCAAGACACTCCTATGTCTCCTAAAAACTACCCATACTAAAGGCTCAATGCTTTGAGATCAGTGACAAAACGGGACCCCCATCCAGGCTCACACTAATGATAGACACAAAGGCTCGGCATGTGAAAGATTTGACATTCAAATTTTAACCCAAGAATAACAATTATGGATAACCATTTATTTAGAAAGGAAAGACACAAGAATCGACCACAAGCTGATATAACAAGGTAAAAATCCGAGACACTTATGCAAAAGACTGAAGTAAATATTGAAGGGAAAAGACACTGCAAGGAAAATGTAGATTGCTGTCCTAAAAGCTGCAAAAAATCAGCAAGCTAAAACTATTGAAATAACATTGCGGAAAGGAAAGAGGACCTACCCTAGACCCAAAAGTTTTACCTCAAAGCTGCCATGATTAAAATCATCATACTCAAAAAGGACCAATGTAACCCTGTAGCCAAATGATTAGTCTGACATGAGAGCTTAACAAAGTCAACCTTCCAGGGGGACCAATTGTGAAATCTCATATGACTCAAAGCTGCCTTGATGTACTTGCTAATGAAGGCATTATTGAAAGGTGTTGGTTGGGATTTAGAACCCGGTATTTCAACAGTAACAAGCATGAATGCATGAGAGCCAAAACTCTTGGAATCTACCTACTGAATTACATCCATCATCCTGAGCTCAATTGGGTCATGATGAACTTTGATATCCAAGCACTGATCAATCTCAGACCTTGAGAACAACTTCAGGATGCGGAATCATAGGCAAAGTGTAAGGGACATCATCCTCTGGTTGAGCCAAAGATGGCTCCGCCTACTGTAATGGTGTATGATCAAGCTGTTCCTGGACCACTGCTATGATAGGCAAGGATGAAGCCTCTTGTTGATTCATTTCTACTTGGTTAACCTGTGGTTCCTCATGAAATTTTTCATCATTGCTAATGGAAGGAACCATCGAACACTCTTGAGTATTCACATCTTCACCTTCATCTTCATGGAACTCTGCATGTGCCTCAAATGGTGCAGCTATTTGTTCCAGATCATCTAAACCTAAGCCATAATCATCTTGCTAATCTCTGGGATCCCAGTATGGTTCAAGTTGTGGTTCATCTTCAATAACACAGACTTCTTGCACTTCTGTAACAACAAATGGTTGAAGTTCATCGAGTGGAGTTACCTTCACTAGTTGGTTTGAGACATGGATCGGAGGGAGCTCACTGGCTGCAAGGTAATTTCTTTCTAACTTGATAGTGACAATTTGTACTTCCTCAAGATTTTGAGGGCCTTCATTCCTGAGAAAAACACCAAAAGTACCATCAAATGCCTCAAAATAATAAATCAAAGCAACACATCGTTAGGCCTTACTCTGTAAGGAATTCGATTGTAAAGTTTGGAAAAACGAGTGTTAATTTCATTTTCATGCTTTTTAATAATTGAAAAAACTGTGCACAAGAAGAAAATGTTCTGTGTATTTTCCCATCTCTCAATAAATTTCTCATGGAAGGAATCCCATCCACCAAAAGAAGCATCAGGAAGGGACTTGTACCATGCTCGTGCCTCCCCCTCGAGGGTCGACACAAACATCCTCATCACCACATCCTCATGTTCCACATCAAAATCACCCACCACCTGTAAGTTTAGCCAAGTGCTCCTCAACTAATTTTCCCAACCTCCGTGCAAACAAAGGTATGGATTTAAGCCATTTATGTGCAGGTAAGTAATTAGGATAATCTGGGAATGCAACAAAACTTAGTGGGTCAAAGGCAGAAAATCTCCACCTTAGTGGTGGCCTCATAGCTGCATCCATATTGTTAGTCTCAGATAGAAAAAAACACAACTGCTACCCTACTACTAACTTGAGATGGAAATAAAACGAAAAATGAAGAGGTCGAAGATACACTCACCATAGTGCTCATCGAAAAAGAACTTACCTAAGAACTCATACGCTTACCAACTTCGAGAGGAGTTCTTGGTGAAGGGATAGTCTTGTTCTAGGGAAAGATGTTAGGGTGTGTTGAAGCTCAGAACTAGACCTTGTGAGGGAATCAAAACCAAAAGATCTTGGAGTTGTCCCTGTATCCTGTGGAGTCGTCAGGTGAGTTAGATAAAATAAACCAATTAAAGTAAAAACTCACTGATGTCGTTGTCACCAAGGCTAGCGTTCCCTAATAACGACGCCAATTTGTTAACAAACTTTTCCACCCTCCAATTTGTTGATATTATGGTAGTTGTGGGAGGTATTTACCTCCACGTGTAAACCTGACGAGAATAGAATATTCCAGGAAGCAAGAAGAAACCCTAATTGATTGGTTAAATAACCCTAGAAGACAAGGTGACTCAAGGGAATGACGTGTATTAGGTTATTAGCCTCCAAGAGAAGAAGTCATCTAAAGGAAATAATATATACTAAAGAATTAGTGCCCAAAATGAGAAGTCGGCCCTGGCAGTTTGCCAGATTTAGTATAAATACAAGAGGCTAGTCTTCATTCTGGCAGGCATTCTCAGAACTACAAAAGCAACACTTGTGCGCAAGTTTGAGGAGACCTTTCGTTGCAGCTGCTGCAGCTAGTAGATTTCGGTTTTGGCTTGGACTATCTCTTGGTTATGGTTTGGACTCTCTGATCAGCACTTGCTTGGTGCGCTATCCTTGGAGAAAGGTGCACCACCTTTTGTTTGGCTATCTAGCCTAGGGTTTGCTTCCAGAATGGTTCTCTGTCAAGGTTAAGGTGCTTGGAGGGTGGCTTCGGCCTATGGTTGGGTGACAATAGTGATATTGTCTATGGTAAAACGAGCACATCCATCATATTCTAACAGGTTATGGGCCTCTTATCCCTGATATCTAGGGATAACTAGGAGATCACGTCTCAAGGCCCACATGGTCCCAGACATGGAGTACCGAGAGCGGGATTGACTTGAGCATGGCCCTGGAGGGCCCATCTCTCTTCTTCTTCGTCAGATTTGTCCTGTCAGCAGTAGC
>JASDQU010185962.1:0-20673 GCA_032191745.1 Picea mariana | reverse complement strand
GTCAAGATATATTTTATATTTAGATACTATTATAAGTTATGTAAATTTTTAGGTTCAATAAAATACTTTTGAATATTGAAAATTGATAAGATTTGGATTTTATTGGAAGTAAGTAGTCATAGTTATGCCTTCTTTAGAGGATTCTTTCATTTGATTCCATTATTGTAACAATTCATAGTGTAAGTGTGTATAATAGGCGACCTCATATAAAATAACATAGTTTCCCTTATGGGCGTATATAAAGTGTCTTAATGTCTACCTTATGCAAAGTACCTTAAGGGATGACTTTAAATATTCTTGAAGGATTTATAGAATTGATTATTGTAGAGTGAAATGTCCTGGATAATCTTGATGTTGCTTTTTTTTGCTTGTCAGCTTGGACTTGTTTGTTTGGGGTGGGATGTAGACAGCTCCTTGCTCCTCAGAACAGTCGCCAACCTTGAGACCTTAAATGGTCAAAATCGATGGGAACCTAGGCTTAAGCATTTCTCATGTGTCCTGGAGGTCCTAACCATTGCAGGGTTGGACGGGCAGTGAGTCAGTCTTATCCTTCGTTGGTTGATTGTCGTTCACTGATTCCAGATGCTTCATGTGCTTCTTAGATCATTATGTTGTTGTCGCAATTGCATGTGTCATGTTCATCATCATGTTGCGACACAATGTATAATGTCTTTATTACCCTTCTATACACACACACAAAAAAAAAAAAATTTCACTTGTTATGAGAGGCTTGATGTCATATGAGACAAGAGGTTCATTACATATGGTATCAGAGCGGGTTCAACCCGCAACTTGGGATCGCTACGGCTTTCATTTATATGATTGATTATACTGTTGTTGATCGAGTTGACTCATGTGAATGCAGGTAATCATGGTTAGAGGATGCCGCAGAGGCAGACGATGGGGTGCTAGGGGAGGAGGAAAGACACCTCTAGTAGCATCCACGCCTGATGGGACTAATCCCCAAGGAGACGAGAAGGTTCTCGAATAGGAGAAAATAGCAGTTGGTGATGCAGTTGGAATGATGAGATCTTTTTAGCATATGTCCAAGGCACTGATCAGCCTTTTGGACCAAGATGAGGCTAGGGTGTCAGCACCCACTGAGGTTCCACCGCGCACTCCGGTTGGTACTGTTGGCATTCACCGTGAACTCGAGAAGGTCAAATTTCCTGAGTTCTATGGTGGCCCGGATGGTGTAGCCACCAATGCATGGTTGGAGAATATGTCGATGTGCTTCGAACTTTGTGATTATACCTCCAACATGAAGGTCTGCATGGCGGTCTTTAAACTAAAGGGGAGTTCTCTTCTATGGTGGAAGAGGCTCCTACCACATCTGAACATGGTCATCGAAGACATTTCATGGGAACTGTTCGAGGAATGGTTTCGAGAGAGGTACCTTTCAGAGGAATTCATTGAGCGTCAGATCAATGAGTTCAATGCCTTATGACAGGTAGGTCGTACAGTGCCTGAATATGAGGCCTGTTTTATGGAGCTGCTCCGGTATGCTCTGCACCTTAACATTGAGAAACTTAAGGTCAATAGGTTCATGTTCGACCTTAACGGTGGCCTACATGCAAAGGTTAGGATTTTGATGCCTCAAACCTTGCATGATGTCCTCCAAAAGGCCCTCATAGCAGAGGATGAGCTTATCAGTGGGGGTCAGACCAGGACTCCAGCAAGACCAATAGGGCAGGTTCCATCTCGAGCACAGCGGCATCAGATACCAACCAGACATACTTTGGGATGTCGTGGCTTCCATAGGGGATCCAATTTCACTACACCTCGATGACCGACGCCTTAGCAGTGGACACCTTATCGGGGACCACAACATCAGCAACAACACCACCTGCGGCAGCAAACGTTTAGGCCTATTCAGCAGAATAGACTAGGGTTCCAGGCTGGTGGGCCGTCATTTTGTACTTCGGGTACCAGGACTACTGGGTCGAAGAAGGGGTGTTAGACGTGTGGGGAGACACACTACCAGCATGACTGCCCAATGGAGAGGACTAGAGAATCCAGATCAGTTGGACCCACTACCGTGGGAGATATGGGCAAGGCCCATCAGATTCATGCAGCGGTGAATAACCACTAGGCAGAGCATCAGTCGACTGTACTTGAGATGAAAGGTACTGTCGCTGACCAAACCCTTAGTATTTTGATAGATCTCGGTGCCACCGAGAGTTTCATTTCTAGTGCAACACTAAAAAGGATTAAGGTAAAGGCAGTCGAACAGGATGAGTTTAGCTTCATGGAGATGGCTTTGGGAGCCAAACAGAAGGTTGGAGGAAAGGTTACGAGCTATGTCCTTAACCTGGGAGAGTTTGTCACAAGAGCCAACCTGTACATCATGATCTTAGGATCTTACGACGTCATCATTGATATGGACTGGTTGGAATCGCATGAGGCGATACTCAATTGTAAGACAAAATGGTTGAGCTTGGTCGATGACAAGGGACAGAGACATGTGATTGTAGGACGGAACCAGGGAGTTTCCCTGAGGTTCATCTCTTCCTTACAACTACGGAAGAGTATGTGCAAGGGGTGAAATCTTTATGTGATCCTTGCGTTAAACGAGAAGGGAGTAGTGGAAGGTCTAGAACACCTTCCAGTGGTGAAAGAGTTTGCGGACATATTTCCAGAGGAGTTACTTGGGATTCCACTAGAGAGGGAGTTGGATTTTACCATAGACCTAAAACAAGGGACTGAACTAATAGCAAGAATGCATTATCGGATGTCGACCACAGAGTTACAAGAGTTGAAAATACAACTAAAGGAGTTGTTGGACCTGGGACTGATATGTCCTAGTGTGTCACCGTGGGGTGCACTTGTTATTTTCATACAAAATAAGGACAGATTGTGGAGGATTTTCTTTGACTACTGTCAAATGAATAAGGCCATGATCAAGAATCAGTATCCATTATCGAGAATTGATGATCTGTTCGATCAAATGAAAGGTGCGATGGTGTTCTTCAAGATTGATTTGTGATCAGGGTATCACCAGTTACGGATCAAGGAGGATGAAGTCCCTAAGACCTCCTTTAAGATGAGGTTTGGATATTACAAGTTTATTGTTTTACCATTTGGACTGACAAATTCCCCATGGGTATTTATAAGTTTGATGAATGGGGTGTTCCGCGAGTACTTGGACAAGTTCGTCCAAGTATTCATTGACGATATTTGATCTACTCTCGGACGACGGAGGAGTATGACAAGCACTTGCGCTTGGTACTACAGTGTCTGCGAGAGCACAAATTGTATCGGAAGTTGTCCAAATGTTCATTTTATCAAACGAAGATTCACTACTTAGGGAATGTCATCTCCAGTGAAGGCATCGCCATGGATCCAGCAAAGGTTGAGGATATCATGGAATGGATTGTGCCGATGAATGTCCCAGAAGTGTGTAGCTTCATGGGTTTAGCAGGATACTATCGACAGTCCTTCGAGGGGTTTTCGAAGATAGCAAATCTGATCATGGAATTGCAGAAGAAAAACAAGAAATTTGTTTGGACCGAGAAATGCGCGGAAGCATTTCGGAGGCTCAAGAAGTTGTTGACAACAACACTGATACTAAGGGTCCCTGACATGGACGCAGACTTCTTGGTATGCACTGACACATCCAAGGAAGGCTTAGGTAGAGTCTTGATGCAAGACGGATGAGTAATCACTTACATTTCAAGGAAACTAAGAAGGCATGAGGGAAACTACGTGACACATGATTTGGAGTTGTTAGCCATGATATATGCCTTGAAGGTTTGGAGACACTACCTTGTTGGAAGAAAATTTGAACTAAATACTGACCATTGTGGACTACAACACATATTTACGCAAAGTGACCTGAACGCGCGAAAATGACATTGGTCAGAATTGCTTAGCAAGTACGATTTCAAGATTACTTACATATAAGGGACAGTGAACAGGGTGGCGGATGCATTGAGTCGGAGACCACGCATATTTTCAGTGTTTCCTCTTCAGATGAATCTACATGAAAAGATTCTAACTTTACAGCGTAATGATGACTTGTGCAAAGAGGTCGAGGGTTTTATCGGACAAAACACAATGATGGTACCATGATTTGTAGGATTTTCATTTGATAGCAATGGTTTATTGAGGTTTAAAAATCAAATCTACGTACTACCAAATGACGAGTTGTGGATGTTGATCCTGAGCGAGGCTCATACAGCAGTTTACATGGCTCACCCGAGAGTCACGATGATGAGGGTAGACCTTAAACCCTTATACTTCTAGAAGGGGATGAAGGCATACATAGTCAACTATGTGGCCAGATGTCTAGAATGTCAACAGGTAAAAGCTGAACATAGACACCTAATAGGATTACTACAACCACATGCTACTCCAGAATCAAAATGGGAGGTTATATCGATGGATTTTATTGTTGGATTGCCACTGACGACAAGGAGACATGACTCGATTTTTTTAGTGGTAGACACTCTAACGAAGAGTGCTCACTTTATTCCTGTGTGTACGATGTATCAGGCACCTGACATAGATAGATTTTTCATCAGTGAGATTGTGAGGTTGCATGGCATGCCTAAAGGGATTATATCTGATCGAGGATTGGTGTTTATTGAAAAAGTTTCCAAGAGGCCTTGGGAACCCAACTTAACTTTAGTACGGCATATCACCCAGAGACTGACAGGAAAACCGAATGAACGAACCAAACCTTGGAGGACATGTTGTACATGTATGTAAAGGACCAACAAAAGAGTTGGAAAGAATTCTTTCCACTAGTGTTGTTCGCTTACAACAATAGTTACCAGAGCACCATTAAAATGGTGCCTTTTCAGTTTCTCTATGGGCAACCATGTCGGACGCCTTTGATTTCGGATTAGCTAAGGATAGGGTCCTTGTGGGACTCGAAGAGATCCAAGAAATGGAAGAGCAAATGAAAACAATAAGACAAAGGATTAAATAAGTGCAGGATCGACATAAGATTTATGCTGATGTGTAACATGTCGACCGTAGTTACGAGGTCGGTGATCAAGTCTTCTTATGGATTAAACCACATAAGAGCTTGATCAAGTTTGGGAAGGGATATAAACTCTCTCCTAGGTTCGTGGGACCTTTCAATATTGTGGAGAGAAAGGGGTTTGTGGCCTATCAACTAGCCTTGCCTGATTCTTTGAGGTGTATGCATGATGTTTTTCATGTATCTATTTTGAGACATTATATTAGTGATCCTACACATGTTATTGACATGAGTTCCTTGCAAGTGTCAGAAGAGGGGGCGCTCATGGCTGAGCCGGTCTGCATCTTGGATCATCGTGTTCGACAGCTACCATGTTGAATGATAGAGCAGGTCAAGGTCCAGTGGGACAATTATAGTCTGCACTCAACGACCTGGGAGGACGCATATGATATGCGCCAGTAGTTTCCATTTTTGTTTGACATATAGACACATGATACTGTGATACACTTTATTTGGAATGTATACTGTGAAACCTCAGGACAAAGTTTAGACCAAGAGGGGGTGTATGTAACATCCCTCTCTGGCACACTGAGGGAACTTATTCTTTGAGGACACTTGCTTGCAAGTGATCTGGATTATTATACTACTAAAAATTTTGATTTTGATTATGACGAGATATGGGTTGATGACATGTTGTTTTATTGCATTGACATAGACAGGTGTTATTGACTCAATTTACTGAGTGTGCAGGATTTTGGACCTCGTGGATGCAGAGGCATCAATGGAACCCCTTGGACTCCAGATCGAGTCAGGGAGTGTACCATTGGGGTTTGATTGTTTTTACTATGATATTAGCGCATTTGATTGGATGATATGACATGGATATATTTTGACAAGATTTGTTGATTATGTAGGCCGGCGATAGCTTGCCGACCAGACTCACATATGGAGTAAATGGGTTACTCATGACTACCAGAGATGTTGAGGGAGAGGTGTGGACAACAACCCTACTAGAACCTACTAACACTCCCACCATGGCTTGAACTGTAGTTTAACGATTACCTAGTTCGAGAGGACCCACGATGCCATGAGGGAAGACTGTGATAGTTGCTCATGATGATTCTAAAGGGCGCGCAATAAGGCAAGGGCCTTATTCCTTAGAAGCCCTTAGTCTCCCACAATTTCACCTAGTGGAGTGTTAGCTCTAGGGTTTATTGATGTCTACCAAATCAGTCAAGAGGCGAGTGGCACCCTTGGAGAATGTAGTGCGTCCTGAAGGACACATCGTGCAAAAGAACAAATGAGGCGCGTGGCACCCTTGGAGCACCTAGTGCATCCTGAAGGGCACGTCGCGTTGTTGATGATAGAGGGATGAACCTAGATGGCCCTATGACAAATAACATGTTAATAATTTTAAAACACTTCCCTAATTAAATGTTGCCCAGTATGAAAATTAAAGCCTAATTCTAAATTACGCTAGTGGTTGAACCTTGTCTTCTCTAAAATAATAATAATAATAATAAAAATAATAAAAATAAAAATGACTTAAATAATAATTTTGACCTTCGTTAAATCTTGTAACATGAAGGGAGTAAGAAATTAAGTTATTCATAAAAATAAAATTTTTGGTAATAAATGTAAAAAGGGGAATTAACTATTTTATCTTTTAGATTAAGAAAAAAAAATACTAATTAAATGATAAAAGGCTAAAGGGGTTAAATTCCACACCTACCTTTTTGAGTTCTAATTAAAAGGGGAAAGAGGGAAAATCTTAAAATTTAGGAAACTAGGAAAAGAGGTAACATAAAAAGGGAAAAAGGGGGACTTAAGGGAAAAAGCGCGAGTCAACTTAGTAAAGAATCTACCATTTTGAGAGCCTTCTAATTTTAAACTAAATTAGCAACTTCATAATAGGGAAAGCCTTTAAAACATGTAAGGGAATCTGGGGACACCTAGGAGTGATTCTAGGAGTAACTCTTAGTGGGTGAGGGAAATAAGATAATTAATTAATTAAAGAAACTAAATAATGGAGGAATGTAGGGGATGGGTGACACTTGTACGGAGAAGAAATTTTAGGAATTTATTTTTAAAACTTTAATTAAATGAGATTTTAGGAAAGAAAGGAAGATTGAAACTCTATATAATGAAGGAGGAAGAAGGATGAAAGATCACCTTCTGTTTGCATAATGTTACGCTATAGAAATATCTACTTGACTGATTTACTTGTGGGAGTTGGGATACCCAGCTCGGAGAGGAGTGGTAGCTCAGCCTTGTGAGGTGAGCTGGGAGCTAGATGATATATTTGGATAGTGTGTGTGGCCCCTTTGCTTCTCTGGGGGGATAAGGGGGAAGAAGAGTACCCCTAGCATTGGTTGGGAGGTGTTGGTGAAGTCTCGACGATCGACGAGAAGGATTTGCACGAAGTGCATGGACGACACTTTGAGCAGGCGAACAGGAAATGGTACACTTCTTCATTTGAGTGGTAGATTGTTGTAGGATTAATGAGTTGGATCTTCTTGTTTATTGGGTAGGTAAACTGTTTGTTTAGTTTCATGACTGAAATTTTTATAGCCTAGATGATTGATTGGTTGATTGAATTCCCATGACCTTTGTTTCCTGCATGTTGTGACCACCCTGTGGTGTTGATTGTGACCTTGAGGTTGTTTATCTTTCATCCTTAGCTCATCAGTCGTTGCCTGAGCAGTCGTCCAGGAGCCTAATCTACAGTCGTCGCCTTAGTGTTAAAATACCTATGGATCTCAAAGCCCTACTTTTCTGTGCGAGGATGATGAAGCGAACGTCGAACCTATTAGTAGTCCACCTTTGTTGTTGTCCTTGGCTGAAGGTTGCCTTGTGTCCTAATGCATTTTTTTTTTACCCTGCAGAATTTTATTGTTGGCAAGTTTTTCTATAAACTCAACATGTTTTTACCTAATGTTAAATCATTTTTACTTCATTTTTTTTATCTCATTGGACATTCTGTGTATGGCAATCTTGAATGCGGTATGTTGCTGGATTTTAAGCTATGCGTTTTTTTATCCCATTTTCTCTCTCTTTTTATATCTCATTTTGAATCTTGCTGGGAAGTCCTCTGTTTTTATATCTCGTTTTGTTGGCGTTGCTACTCCTTCATCCATATTCGTTGATGGGGGAGAAATTTGTTTGATGGGAGGGGGTGATATTGGGAGGACTGAATGTTATGGAATTCATCAAGTTCAATTTTAATAAATGAATAAAACTCATAATAAGTTTGTAATAATTACTTTGAAACATATATGTATTGGAAAATTTGTCTCTAATTCAATTTGAATAAAGCCTTGCATGTAAGCAATTTTCTTTGAATTGGAACCGTCCATGGCAGTGAAATTCACCCTGCAAACTTTCGGCCAAACTTTGACCCAATAATAAAAAGGTTTGTTGCGCGTGCTTGGGCCTCCTTGTAATATCTCCGTCGAATGCGGTCTACGCTAATGCTCACAGCATCTATCTATCCCTTAGTCGCATGCAACATCTATCTAATTGGGGCAGGTCCTTATTCTACATCTCTGCTTTCGGGGCTTACCCTTGGCTTTTGGTCCCCGAAACTGCATTAGAGAATGAATTCCCACTTCGAGTCTTTCATCAGTTCTTATTGAAGGGAGGGAGAGTCGGAAAGTAAGTGTCCTTCTCTCTTCGCTCATAACCCAATAGCTTGTGATCGAAGGATTGTGTCCTCTTCTATTGACCCATTACCTCTTCTATTGAAACCCTTCCACGAATATTGAAACCCTCAGAATATTGAAACGCTAGATAACGATTTCTTGTGCCCAGTTGAACTACACTAACGAACATACCAACTGTAGCACACATAATGAACACGAACTACAAAATTACCACTGGCAGAGGGTTAATCTGCCAGTTTTGTTCGAGTTATTCCTCGATCTGGTCTGACCTGTGTAATTTTCAGCCATTACTGATCTAGGCTTCAATGATCAAGTCTGATTTCTAGATGAATTACTTCTGCCTTTGCTTTTACAAAAATTATTGTTGTGAGAAACACCGAAGTGAAAAATAAATAAAACTAGTTGTCTAAGCCATTGATAGCGATGCCGTTTTAATCTTGTCAACTTTTTAGCATTTTTTCAACTTCTTTGCCTTAAATATTTTTAACTGATATATGCACATAACTTCACCTGAAATTCCAAGAGTAGTTTATATTTTATAACTTGAGATGATTGAATTACACAGGATTATAGATTTATGAGTTCATAATACCAAGGTTTCCATAGCTATCTCTAAAAATAGAGAGATTCGGTGTCATATGATAGATATAGAACCTCGCTTGAATTCTCTAGAGATTATATTGGTAGTTCGGTACACCTACTTCTAGCAAGTTACAACAAGGCAGTGAATCTCATTAGCACTTATGACAAAAAAATTAAGTGACAGTTGGCTTTATTTAAATAGAAGGAATGACAGTTGATATGGAAGTAACCCTTAGTGACCATTTCGAATTGCAGAATTTATTAAATGGAAGTAATTTATGTAGAACCTTAACATTTAGACAGTTGTACCCACCTGTGCGCCTTTCTTTTGGACAGAATCTACACCTGTGCGTCTTGTATTTTGAATGGATATTCTTTATTTAGATTCTTTATTGAACTGGTTTAGGAAGTAAATGTAATTATTTATCATGGTATTAAATAATATAGATTTCTATGTGGGTCATAAATAAAAGAATTCAAGGTCCATATTTAGTAAAATGTTTTCAAGAGTATCTTTAATTATTCTTCAAGGATTATAAGACTTGGATTTTCTTTTGGAAGCAAGACTTCAAGATATACTTATCATTAGATTTTATTATTATTATTGGATCACTTAAATGTATCTATGTATGAGATGAGGCTTTATATGGATTAACATAGTTTTCAATATGGACAAGAATTTAATATTTCATGTCCGTCAAAGTAAAATACTTGAGTGGTCTTCATTATTATTGAAAAGATATAAGATTCCATTGGAAGCCGATGGTCAAAATATATTTTATCTTTAGATACTATTATAAGTTGTGTAAATTTTTAGGTTCAATAAAATACTTTTGAATATTGAAAACTGATAAGATTTGGATTTTATTGGAAGTAAGTAGTCATAGTTATGCCTTCTTTAAAAGATTCTTTCATTTGATTCCATTATTGTAACAATTCAGATTGTAAGTGTGTATAATAGGCGGTCTCATATAAAATAACATAGTTTCCCTTATGGGCGTAAATAAAGTGTCTTAATGTCTACCTTATGCAAACTACCTTAAGGGCCGACTTTAAATATTCTTGAAGGATTTATAGAATTGATTATTGTGGAGTGAAATGTCCTGGATAATCTTGATGTTGTTTTTTTTTGCTTGTCAGCTTGGACTTGTTTGTTTGGGGTGGGATGTAGACACCTCCTTGTTCCTCAGAACAGTGGCCAGCCTTGAGACCTTAAACGGTCAAAATCGATGGGAACCTGGGCTTGAGCGTTGCTGATGTGTCCTAGAGGTCCTAACCATTGTAGGGTAGGATGGGTGGGGAGTCAGTCTTATCCTTTGTCAGTTGATTGTCGTTCACTACTTTTAGATGTTTGATGTGCTTCTTAGATTGTTATGTTGTCGTAGTTGCATGCATCATGTTCGTCATTGTGTTGCGACGCAACATATAATGTCTTTATTACCCTTCTACACACGCACACACACAAAAAAAATTGCACTTGTTATGAGAGGCTTGATGTTGTACGAGACAAGAGGTTTGTTATAATTCTATTTTCAAAAAGTGGCAAAGTTAACTAGTAATAAAATGTTCAAAATGATGTGACAAATTGGCAAAAGTGATAAAATTAGCAATACAATAAAATGCTAAAAATAAATTTTTAAAATGGAAGAGATGATCAACTCTTCTTTAATTTTATCATGTAGTCATTAAAAAAATGTTAAAGTTATAAGAGATATTCACCTAAAGGTTCATATACCCTTGAACCTAATGCAATATTATTAAAATAAAATAGAAAATAATACTATTGAAAAAAGTAGGGGTCAATTGAAATGGTGTTTAACAATTTTTCATTCTTTATATCACTATATACCACTATCTTACTACTTCAAGTCAATATACTTGGAATAGAATTCACCAAATAGTTTGAGTGTTATACTTATCCAACATTAATAATTGATTTTACTACATGAAATTAATATAGTAAATATAAAATTCATGTTTTTTTTATAAAGTAATATTGTGAATATAAAATTTGTGTTTTGACTTTGGAAGTCATGGTGAAAACTAAAGAATAAGGTTATATATCTCCATACACCTTAACAATCAAATGGTTAAGGGAGAATCTCTTCTCCTATAAACTACAGAATCTCCTACACAAATATTGATGCAGGAGCATCGCTCACTCATCAAGTGAGCCAGCGTGGAGCGGAAGATAGCTGGATAAGCCAGCACACATTTTGAAAATACTTTGAAATTGTTGCGTGATCTTAAATGGTTCATTTAAGATACGGTGCACTTGTATTGTAATGGACCTTGAGCGGATAAGCTCTCGTCCTTAAGTAGATGAGGCATTTAAGATAGTTAATGTAAAGTAGATAGAATATTAAATTCTAGATTTGATAGCTTTAGAGCTTGAGAGGGAAACATGATATAGACACCCTCCTTTGTACATTGTAACATTATTGAAGCATTCAGGAGAAAGAAGAGAAGAGCAAGCAGAGAGATGTGTATAGAACATCCA
This sequence comes from Picea mariana, assembly GCA_032191745.1. NCBI lineage: Eukaryota > Viridiplantae > Streptophyta > Pinopsida > Pinales > Pinaceae > Picea > Picea mariana. The sequence goes on along the minus strand of JASDQU010185962.1, from coordinate 9,002 downwards.
TGTACATATATTGAATTAATAGAAGAAAGCTTGATTCAATTTCATGGTTATGTGTCTATTCTCTGTGTGTTGATATTATGCTCATGAATGTTTTCTTCCTATCATACATTTGCTTTTATATGCCGTGTATGTGATTTCATGGTTGAATTGAAGTCTAAAGGGGACAAGGAATTAGTTTCAATTGTTTCTCTATCTTGAACCAGAGAATTCCTGCAAGGAGTGCAGTTGAATTTATCTGCAAGGAGTGCGTGACTGCAGGGTTCAATTAGAGAAGGCTTTTGTTCTCATTTCCTTGAGAGTGCAGACAGGCACAGTGTTGTACAAGGAGTGCGCAGGCCAAGAGAAGTCTCAGAGTTGTTATTTTGAGCAAAGTATTGAAGACTGCTACTGCAGGAGTGCGCAGGGTTAGAAGACTTCAACACTTAGAATTTGTTGAAGATTTGCCGCAAGGAGTGCGTGCAAGAGTTTTCCAAGAAGATTGAAGTCTTGGAAAAGTTTAGGAAGGAGTAAGCCTTCGAATTTGTCGAAGGGTACGTGCAGGGAATTGGATATCGAAAGCTACAGGAAGCATCGCAGGTTGGTGAGTAGACAACGGGTCTCATGGAGAGACATTTCTTCCTTTCGTTGAATCGTACGAGGAAGAATGGATGGTCTAAATCCTTCAGGGAGATTTCACGAAGTTCCGTGGACCATTGGATCAGACGAAGGCACAAGGGTATTTTCGGCATGGACGTCTGAAGGTTTTAATCTCAGGAGGAGCAGAGCATCGATACAAGCCGGCTAGGCATTGTATCATTCACGAGATCGCTTATTGGGGTCTAGTGAGGAGAGTGCTAGAGAGTTGACAGCAGGAGTCACGAAGTCGCGAGGTATGATACCTCGACGGTGACGTAAACCATGTGGGACCACAGGAGTAGTGGAAGATAGGTGGATTACACCCTCGGAGGTTTGACATCTTGGGTATCGGGAGTCGACGGGAAAACTATTTGACCTCACGAGAAGCGAATTCGTGAGGTAGCGATATTCCGAGTATCAGCGTCTCGGGCCTCGGAAGTCGAGGCAGGAGTCATTTAACCATGCGAGTGACGAAGTCGTGAGGGAGCGAGGTCGCGAGTAGTCGGCATCTCGGTGCATCGGATATTGGAGGTTGGGACCCCGAGTGCTCAGTGTCACAAGTAGCAAAGATGCGATAGAGAGAAGTCCCGATAGCAGAGGAAGAAGACGGCATTGACTGGCGCATCGGGTTTCGGGGATTCGAGAGCCCAAAAGATAGATAGTGAATTCACGAACCATGAAGTTCTGATCCTCCGATAAATCAAGGAAGGAGGGTCGCATGGAAAGAACTGTGGGTAAGGAAGATCCCCAATAAGGGGTAAGAAGAACACTTGACGTTCTTTGGCCCGAAAGGAAAGAAGATCCTGTGTGGGCACATGGACCTTCAGACCTGTGGGTAGTGAAGGGGTCGCGTTATTGTGAGAGTGGTATAAGAGTGGGAATACTCTTTGTTTTCTATAGCAGAGAGAGAGAGAGAATTCACCATGCCACCTAGAAGAGAAAGACAGTCACCCGACCCAGAAGACAGGGAGGTGAGAAGAAGAGGCAGGCCAACATGGAATCCAAAGATGGAAAGGCAGATACGAGATCTCAGAATGAGACTCGAAGAGATGGAAACAACACAAAGGTGCACAGCTGGTGCAGGGGATCTAAGTGATTCCGAAGGTGAAGATGAAGCTGAACAACAAGGTGAAGCTGCAGCCAAAGATGCAGCCAATGAGCGATTAATTAAAGCTATTTCCCAAATGAGTTCAAAGATGAAAATGGACATTCCAACTTACGAAGGAAGTCTGGATGCAGAAGAGTTGTTGGATTGGATCAGAGCTCTTGATACCTACTTCGATTATGAGGATATCGAAGAGGATAAAAAGGTTAGACTTGTTGTCATGAAATTGAAAGGACATGCAACATTGTGATGGGATGAGCTACAAGCCGATAGACGCTGCAAAGGCAAGAAGAAAATCAAAAGCTGGGATCGAATGATTGCGAAGATGAAGGAAAAATTCATCCCAAGAGACTACCAAATTAATCTGTTCAGGAGGATGCAGAACCTGAGACAGAAACTGATGACAGTGAAAGATTACACTGAGTAATTCTATCGACTGAACATGAGAGAAGGTCATTGGGAGAGCGATGATGAGAAGGTTTCCAGATATCTGAATGGTCTGAGATATGACATTCAGGATGAATTGAGCATGGTAACCATCCGAACTGTAGAGGATACTTACCAGATGGCGCTGAAAGACGAGGAGAAGCTGAGCCGTAAGCAAGGTCAGCGAGGGCGAGGCAGAAGTCAGCCCAGAGGCAAGGCAGTTTCCCAGGAGAAATATCAAAATCCCAAGAAGGAATGGAAGAGACCTCAGGGTAAGATTGAGAAAGGTGGAGCCTCACAGTGAGGACAACAATATGTTGAGCAGAGAGGACAACATAATGAACAGAGAGGAGATTACGTGTATGAAAACACTTTTCCTCATACTAGAGGTAGAGGAAGAGGAAGAGGTGGAGTCATCACATGTTTCACACGTGGAAAGAATGGGCACATGTCATTTGAGTGTCGAGAGAAAAAGAAGGATAGTGGAGAAGCTCACATCACTGAAGTGCAGAGGCGTGATGTTGAGAATGAAGACACCGAAGCAGGAAAATCACCGACGGTGCATAAAGTCCTTTTGACACCTGAGGAGGAGGTGGAAAACTTGGCTCAAAGGACTAGACTATTTAGGACAACTTGCAAAACCAAGGATAGAAAATGCAAGGTTATCGTGGACAGTGGAAGCACCGATAATCTCGTTTCAACCGAGATGGTGGAAAATTTAGAACTGGAGACAACTGATCACCCGAGTCCATATAAAGTCTCGTGGCTACAGAAGGGACATCAGGTGAGTGTCACTAAACAATGTTTATTTGAATTTAAAATCGGGGGATACAATGATAAAGTCTTATGTGATGTTATTCCCATGGATGTATGTCATTTATTGCTAGGTAGACCATGGTAATATGACAAAAATGTGGTTCATGATGGGAGAATGAACACATACACCCTAGAAAAGGATGGGAGGACACATAGGTTGCTTCTGATAAAGGATAAGGAGGTGAATCTGGAAATAAGCAATACAATACTTCTCATGAGTGGGAAGGAACTTCTTACAGAGATGGAGAAGAAAGAAGATCCACAATTCTTTATGGTCAAGAAACAGAGGATTGTCCTGACTAGCACAAGAGTGGATGACTTTCCAGATGAGATTCAGAAACTACTGGAAGAGTTTGCTGACATCATCATGGATGAATTACCTCATTCGTTTCCCCCGATGAGGAGTGTGAGTCATCACATTGATCTCATACCAGGAGCCAGTTTTCCGAACAAAGCTACGTACAGGTTGACGCCGCAAGAGAATGAAGAGGTTAAGAAGCAGGTCCAGGAGTTGTTGGAAAAAGGATTGGTCAGAGAAAGCTTGAGTCCATGTGTCGTTCCAACAGTGCTTAGTCCGAAGAAGGATGGAGGTTGGATAATGTGCACTGATTCAAGGGCGATAAACAAAATTACCATCAGGTACAGATTTCCACTACCAAGAATGGATGATCTGATGGATTGTCTGAGTGGGGCAAATTACTTTTAGAAGATAGATCTGAAGAGTGGATATCACCAAATTCACATGAGGGAAGGTGATGAATGGAAGACAGCATTCAAAACAAATGAGGGTTTGTATGACTGGCTGGTCATGTCGTTTGGTTTGACAAATGCGCCGAGCACATTCATGAGACTGATGAATGAAGTCCTGAGGGAATTCATCGGAAAATTTGTAGTCACATATCTGGATGATATATTGATCTTCATTAAGATTAAGGATGAACATTTGAAACATTTGACTATTGTGATGAGGAAGCTACAGCAGGAGAAACTGTTGATCAATATGAAGAAGTCCTCATTTATGAAGACAGAGCTCATTTATTTGGGTTTTGTTATTTCAGCGAATGAGTTGAAGATGGATCCGAGTAAAGTGGAAGTGATTAAGAATTGGCCATCACCGAGAAATATTTTCGAGGTGAGAAGTTTCCATGGTTTGGCTAGTTTCTACCGAAAGTTCATCAGAAATTTCAGTGGAATTAGCGCAGTGATGATGGACACGGTAAAGAAGCGACATAAGTCTTTTCATTGGACAACAGAGGCTGAGAAGAGATTCAACCTGTTGAAGCGGAAGATAATGGAACGACCATTGTTGGTGTTGCCAGATTTCAAGAAGACATTTCAAGTGAAGTGTGATGCAAGCAGATATGCCATAGGAGGGGTCTTGAGTCAAGAGGACAGGCCAGTTGCATATTTCAATGAGAAGCTGGATGAAGCAAAGTTGAAATACTCCATGTATGATAAAGAGTTTTATGCTATCATACAAGCATTGAAGAAGTGGAGGCATTACTTGATCCCAAAAGAATTTGTGTTGTATAGTGATAATCATGCATTGCAGTTTGTGAGTCAACAGGAGAAGTTGAATCAGAAACATGCTAAATGGGTAGAGTATATGCAGAATTTCATGTTTGTGATTAAGCATATTTCGGGTACTGCTAACAAAGTGGCTAATGCTTTGAGTAGGAAGTGTCTGTTGTTGTAGGAATTCCGGGTCAAAACATTGGGTTTTGAAAATCTTAGGGACATGTATGCAGGAGATGCAAATTTCAGAGAAGCGTATGAAGTAGCTGAGAATCTAGTTCTCAGAGATTGGAGCCCATGGATAGATTACATGATCCAGGAGGGATTGCTGTTCAGAGGCAATCAACTGTGTATTCCAATTTGCTCCATGAGGAAGAACTTGGTGAAGGAAAAACACAGCGGTGGATTGGCAGGGCACTTTGGTCATGATAAAACATTCGCAAAGCTGAGCGAATCGTATTTTTGGCCAGGCATGCGAGTAGATGTCAAGATATTTGTTGACAGGTGTTGGATTTGTCAGCATTCGAAGGGAAGAAAGCATAACGCGGGTTTTTATCAGCCGTTGCCCATACCAGTGAGACCATGGGAGGTGATCAACATGGATTTTGTATTGGGTTTGTCGAGGATGCAGAGAGGTGTTGATTCCATCTTTGTGGTGGTGGACAGATTTTCTAAGATGGCACATTTCATTCCATGCCAAAAGACCAGTGATGCAACCCACATCGCAAATTTGTTCTTCAAGGAGATCGTTAGACTTCATGGATTGCTGAGAAGCATAGTCTCGGACAGGGATATGAAATTCATAGGTCATTTTTGGAGGATGCTATGGAAGAAGCTAGGAACTAACTTAGCATTTAGTTCAGCTTATCATCCGTAGATGGATGGGCAAACAGAAGTGGTGAACAGAAGTCTGGGGGACTTGCTGAGGAGTTTGGTGACAGAACACCATAGCAGTTGGGACAACATATTGCCATAGGCAGAGTTTGCATACAACGATTCAGTGAATTGGAGTACAGGAAAGAGTCCATTTCAGGTTGTATATGGATGCAGCTGAGAGGAGTTTCTGAACTGAGGGAATCAGGACAGACTGCTACTAGCAGTGCTAGTGCAGAGGAATTCGCTGAAGCGATGAAGGAACTTCACGGCAAGGTGAAGCAACAATTGATAAACTCAAACCAGGAGTACAAATGCAGAGCAGATTAGCATCGGAGACAGCTTCAGTTTGAAGTTGGTGATCTTGTTCTGGCACACTTAAGGAAGGAAAGGTTCCCAAGAGGAACATACAACAAGCTGAAGATGAAGAAAATCGGACCTTGCAGAGTCCTGAAGAAATTCAGAGAGAACGCTTATGAGATTGAGTTTTCGTATGGCATCGGAATATCTCCGATATTTAATGTTGCAAATTTATATCCATACTGGGATGAAGAAGCAGATTCTAGAACTGAGGAACCGTTGATCCAGTGGATAAAACAATTGCCAGTTGTAGAAGAGCCACAGATGGAGTGCATACTGGACAAGCGAGTGGGTAAGAAGACCCGAAGGAAAGAATATTTAGAATATCTGATCAAATGGAAGAACCACCCAGTGGAAGATGCCAGCTGGGAGACTAAAGAAGAGATTCGAGAGCATGGACAGACTGTGCAAGAGCTCATGGATAGGAGCCCATGAAAATTTTCAAGCCGAGAAGTATGATGCAGGAGCATCGCTCACTCATCAAGCAAGCCAGCGTGGAGCGGAAGACAGCTGGATAAGCCAGCACACATTTTGAAAATACTTTGAAATTTTTGTGTGATCTTAAATGGTTCATTTAAGAGATGGTGCACTTGTATTGTAATGGACCTTGAGCGGATAAGCTCTCGTCCTTAAGTAGATGAGGCATTTAATATAGTTAATGTAAAGTAGATAGAATATTAAATTCTAGATTTGATAGCTTTAGAGCTCAAGAGGGAAACGAGATATAGACACCCTCCTTTGTACATTGTAACATTATTGAAGCATTCAGGAGAAAGAAGAGAAGAGAAAGCAGAGATTTGTGTATAGAACATCCATGTACATATATTGAATTAATAGAAGAAAGCTTGATTCAATTTCATGGTTATGTGTCTATTCTCTGTGTGTTGATATTATGCTCATGAATGTTTGCTTCTTGTCATACATTTGCTTTTATATGTCGTGTATGTGATGTCATGGTTGAATTGAAGTCTAAAGGGGACAAGGAATTAGTTTCAATTGTTTCTCTATCTTGAACCAGAGAATTTCTGCAAGGAGTGCAGTTGAATTTTTCCGCAAGGAGTGCGTGACTGCAGGGTTCAATTAGAGAAGGCTTTTGTTCTCATTTCCTTGAGAGTGCAGACAGGCACAGTGTCGTACAAGGAGTGCGCAGGCCAAGCGAAGTCTTAGAGTTGTGATTCTGAGCAAAGTATTGAAGACTGTTGCTGTAGGAGTGCACAGGGTCAGAAGACTTCAACACTTAGAAGTTGTTGAAGATTTGCCGCAAGGAGTGCGTGCAAGAGTTTTCCAAGAATATTGAAGTCTTGGAAAATTTTAAGAAGGAGTAAGCCTTCGAATTCGTCGAAGGGTAAGTGAAGGGAATTGGCTATCGAAAGATACAGGAAGCGTCGCAGGTTGGCGAATAGACAATGAGTCTCATGGAGAGACATTTCTTCCTTTCATGGAATCGTACGAGGAAGAACAGATGGTCGAAATCCTTCAGGGAGATTTTGTGAAGTTCCGTGGACCATTGGATCAGACAGAGGCACAAGGGGATTTTCGACGTGGACATCTGAAGGTTTTAAGCTCAGGAGGAGCAGAGCATCGATACAAGCTGGCTAGGCGTTGTATCATTTGTGAGATCGCTTATCAGGGTCTAGTGAGGAGAGTTCTTGAGAGTTGACAGCGGGAGTCACGAAGTCGCAAGGTGTGATACCCCGACGGTGACGTAAACCGTGTGGGACCGCAGGTGTAGTGGAAGACAGGTGGCTTACACACTCGGAGGTTCGACATCTCGGGTATCGGGAGTCGACGGGAAAACTATTTGACCTCACGAGAAGCGAAGTCGCGAGGTAGCGATATTCCGAGTATCGATGTGTCGGGCCTCGGAAGTCGAGGCAGAAGTCATTTAACCACGCGAGTGACGAAGTCGTGAGGGAGCGAGGTCGCGAGTAGTCGGCATCTCGGTGCATCGGATATCGAAGGTTGGGACCCCGAGTGCTCAGTGTCACGAGCAGCGAAGACGCGGTAGAGCAAAGTCCTGACAACGGAGGAAGAATTCGACGTTGACTGGCGCATCGGGTCTTGGGGATTCGAGAACCCAAAAGATAGATAGTGAATTCACGAACCGTGAAGTTCCGATCCTCCGATAAATCAAGGAAGGAGGGTCACGTGGAAAGAACTGTGGGTAAGGAAGATCCCCAATAAGGGGTAAGAAGAACACTTGACGTTCTTTGGGCCAAAAGGAAAGAAGATCATGTGTGGGCGCGTGGACCTTCCGACCTGCGGGTAGTGAAGGGGCCGCGTTGCTGTCAAATATCATGACCTTAAAAATAAATTATTATCGTATAAAATAATAACAATCAAATGGTTAAGGGAGAATCTCTTATCCTATAAACAACAAAATCTCCTACACAAATATCATGATCTTAAAAATAAATTATTATCATATAAAATAATTGTGACACTTAAAATATTTATAAAGCATTACATCTATATTAAATTTTTTGTTAAATTAAATACAAATTAACATTGTGAATAATTAAATATATAATAATTGTGAAACATAAAATGTTTATATCAAAAAAATACTTCAAAAATTAATTTTTTTTAATTAGATGTAGAAGTTAAATTTGATATTGAATCCTTCGTATATATTAGAAGAGGTTACATTAATGGTTCTATCAATGTAATTGGGTATCATAAAGATGTCATGTTAATGCATAGTATCTTGAGAAAGGGTTAATGCACAATATGTAATTGTGAAACATAAAATGTTTATATCAAAAAACAATTCAATTAAAAAAAATACTTCAAAAATTATTATTTTTTAATTAGATGTAGAGGTTAAATTTGATATTGAATCCTTCGTATATATTAGAAGAGGTTACATTAATGGTTCTATCAATGTAATTGGGTATCATAAATATGTCATGTTAATGCACAGTATCTTGAGAAAGTGTTAGTTCCATTTAGAAATTTGAAGTGGGTATCTTCGTGATCCATCACTAGAATTTGCTAGAATCTCGCAAATCCAACCATGCGTAATATGTGAAGGAATTTATTTTTAAATAGAGAGTTTCTAGATAAACATTTTACAATAAAAATAATATTCCTTATGTTCTAGAAGGTACTAAAAATGTATAACTCCTCGATGTGATCAATTGGCTTTGATAAGTGAACTTCACGAGGAAGAGTTTCTTAATGGGTGCGGCTCCATTCCTAGCATGTGAGTTTATATGACCGCTTGTATTACCACTTGAGGACCCAGGACATTGTATCGTTTAGCATGTGCTAAGGTGGCTCCAAAGTAAAT
>JASDQU010185960.1:10940-31605 GCA_032191745.1 Picea mariana | reverse complement strand
GTTCTTTATAAAGGGATCCTTCTTCTCAAAGCTTAACAAGCAAAGGAAATCTCTGTGCTAGGCGACTCCATGATTATCATTAGAGAAATTCAAATAAAAGTAATATCAAGCTACTTAAGGGATCCTTCTTCTCAAAGATTAGCAAGCAAAGGAAATCTTTGTGCTAGGCGACTCCATGATTATCGTTAGAGAAGTGCAAAGAAAAGTAGTATCAAGCTACTTTCCTTTAACACATTTGGTTTATAGGACTCGACTAGAGATAACATATTTTGATAGTATATCATTTTTCCATGTGCTACGCTACCAGATTGAGTGCGTAGATGCTCAAGTAAATCAAGGCACAAGGCTAAATCTAAGACAATGTTTGGTAAATGGGGGGACATTATTTCATATCCCCCACAGGAAAAATGGTTTCCTTATGCATGGGAAATGTGTGATGTATCATGGTGAGGCTCTGCCCTCTTGATGTTTAGGAAACAAAGACGTGGATTATACTTACTCCAAGAACAATTACACAAAACCACAAAAAAAAAACGCACTAAGGCACAAGAAAGTGCTTTTAAAGAAAAAACACTGTTACCAAGTTGACGAGAACCGTGATCTCAAAATGAGAATTCCAACCCTAAAAACCTATATTTTTGCATCTTAAACACCAAAATCAACCTTTGAATCGAAAAGTGGTGCTATCAATAACAATTTATTTATCGGGTTAAAATTACAATCATTTGGAACTATGGCTTTACAAATTTGTAATATTGATAATAAAACCTTAAAATTAGCCCTTGAATCAAAAAGTGGTGCTACTAGTGGCATCTTGTTTTTTTTGGGTTAAAATTACTTATTTTTTGAAACCATGGTCTTAACAATCAATACTATTGTAGGGGCTATAGGAGTAGGGGGAGTCATTTATGACTCCAAAGGAAATCTAAAAAACGATTTTGCTTGAGGAATCGGATCAACCACGAACACTGAAGCTAAGGTCTAGGTTCTTTATAAAGGGATCCTTATTCTCAAATCTTAGCAAGCAAAGTAAATCTCTATACTAGGTGACTCCATGATTATCGTTAGAGCAGTTCAAAGAAAAGTAGTATCGAGTTACTTTCCTTTAGCGCATTTGGTTTAAAGGATTCGACAAGAGATAACCGATTTTGATAAAATAACATTTTTCCATGTGCTACACTATCAGATTGAGCAAGTAGATGCTCAAGAAAATCAAGGCACAAGGATGAATCTAGGACAATGTTTGGTAAATGGGGGGACATTATTTCATATCCCCCTAGGAAAAATGGTTTCCTTATGTATGGGAAATGCATGTTGTATCATGGCGAGGCTCCTCCCTCTTTATGTTTAGGAAGCAACACTGTGGATTATACTTACTACCCTCTTTTGCATGAAAATTAATTTTTATAGTAGGGATTAAAAGACAGTTGATAAATGTTGGTTGAAGGTTCGAGGTATGGACATATCCCAAACTCTTTTTGGGTTAACAAGCTTTTCTCTTTTGGAGCATTCCTTTGGTTGTTGGGCAACTTGGAGCCTTGACAATTTTTCATCTCGGGCTTTAAGCTTGCCCCTGATTTGTCTTTCTTAGTTTTATGTCCAATTCACTTTGGACTTCATATAAACTTCCTATATGAGGATTTCTAGTTCATTGTTTTTTGATTTCAAGGGGTTATCTTAAGGATCAAGTGCCCATTGGTGAGGTAAGGCCATCTCTTTCACTTAATTGGAGGTATTCAAAGCATCACACATTGTGAGTGTAACAAAGCTATCCTTCATAGAGGAAAGAATTGTTAGATGCATTGGAGGGCATAAATCCCCATGATAGGCTCGTCACTTTTTATCTTGATGAAAAGCACTTGAGGATCCCCTCATCTAACATTTTTCAAATCCTAGTCAAAGTTGGCCAAGTTCTCATACATTGCACTATCTAAGATGAGGGAGTCACTATGAGAATTATCTCATAAAAATAATGGGAAGATATGGGCCCACCTAATCTCACCCCCTCCCAGATAATATTGAAACATCTTGATAGTGGTGTTTTTTTACCCTATGGGTATATTAACCAAAATTCAAACACCAATATAGTGGTGTAAATACCCCATTGATTACGACATGTTCCTCAGACATAATTGGTTCTATGCAATGAATGACATTACCTCATATGTGTTTCAACTACTTAAGTTCCTACATCGGGACTACATCATCACCATATACCAACTCACTTCTTACATTGCCATGCCTACCTTCTAGCGTGCCGTCTAGTTGATTAAAGAACAAATCACACCTAGTTATGTAGACATAAACTTGGTCCTTTTCAAAGATCCTATGATGCTTGACACCTTCTTTGACAACCCCATATTGATTGCCAAGGTCTCTATCTTCCTGATGTTTACCATATCCACTAGCTCTACAAAGGAACATGATAGGGCATGTCAGTCAGATAGTGACATCTTGGAAATATCCTCCCCCCCTCGCATGGATTCCCAACTCCATCCCCCCATAGAGCTTGAAGTTATGTCTTTTAGTGAATCCACCTTAATAGAGGCATTCCAATACCTCCCTCCTTTGATGGAAAATATTCCTAGAACCCCCATATATCCAATCTCTACCTGACATAGATGGAATCATATCCCTAGAGGAATTACCATGACAAGTGAAACCTAGGAAGCAAAAACGCAATGGTCGAAAATAAAGTAGCAACTTATTGCCATGTTTCGACACATTAACTCTAACCCTAGATGTCTCAACCATCACCTTTGATTTCACCCATTTGGAAACTCTAATCCAATCTTATTAGCCATTTCATGTATTTTCCATCATAAGTGACATGAGAAATTTGGTACTAAAATGAGCCAAATAAGAAAAACCATGCTTGTTGAGTTGGAAATTCAATACCCAATAGAATTTCAAAGAATTAAGTCAATGCTAATCATTGAGTTTGACATATACAAGTCAAATAAGATTGTGTCATGTTTCTATTTGATAATATTTAACCAGATATACACCCCAACTTAGTTAAGATCTTAGCGAGGTTGTCTCGGGATATGATATATCAATAACCAATCAATATTATGTAGGCAAGGCCCAAGTTCAAATTTAGTTGGATGCCACTCTATCCTCTAGGATAGTGTTAACAACCTGTACGCCAATGTCTTGCAGGAAACTTATGACTTAGCAAGGGTCAAGACGTCCCGAGGCACTTGAGGGGCCTCTATCCTAGGGGGAATCTACCCTTCTAGTCTTCATACTACTTTTGTTGTTTATTGTATGACATCTATTATCCGACTTATTTATTGTGCTTCTATTATTATCATATATTAATAATAATGTGTAATTCTGTTAAATATTAATTTTAAATTGTTATTACTATTATTTTAACAAGAAATAATGGTTTTTGTATTAAAAAGGTGTTGGAGCCTCGTTGGATAGTGTAATAATACAAAAAGAGGGACTATCCCATAGTCTAATGATCAAAGAAAGGCCAAAATATTGTATATTAACTAGGATAAAGATGATATTATTCTTTGCAGAGGATGTCCAAATTTTTTGCATTGGTATAGAGCCTAAAAAAGACAAAAAAATATCAACTTCGAAAAACATAAGAGGACCCTAGACTATTTAAAAACATGCTTGATGGAAGCTTCCTTTTGTTCCATGGGAGAAGGCTGGGGTACTTGATCCATGTCATCCATATCTCAGTCTCAGGGTATCTAATAAACTATCTTCTCTTCAATATTCTCCTCCACATTTGAATCGATGGAAATTCTATATATAGAGGTCGCTGGTTGAGGGTCCTTTGTTGGACTTGATACCTAGTGACATAGATTAGTTCATTTAGCCTCTAAATCCTTTACTTTCTTTTTTTGTTGGAGCAAAGTTTCCATTGTTACTGCCATTTTCTCCTTATGTGCAAATTTTTCCTGTCACTATAAATATATATATCCTTTTGTCTACAATTACAGCCTCTTGGTGTCAGACAGTGTGACCGACGTCAACAATTTCACAAAGGGGGCATTGACTAGAGTGATGTTGGCTTGACATATTACCCACTTTCCAATGGAAATTTCCCATAATCCTCCATTTCCAAACCTTGATGCCAAATTCCTTTGTCGGCACTAAGTATGACCCTTGCACAACCAAATTTATTCCAAAGGATGCATAGAAACAAAATTTGTTTGAAGAATTGTGATTCCTTTCAACTACGATCAAACTAAAATACATCTCCAAGAAATTATCAACATGAATTAAAAACTCAGAGAGAGTCCCAAACAAGATTTGAATGTTGAACCTAGGTTTTGGAGTGAAAATTTACCTTGACAATTGGTAAGATATTCACCCTAGAAGCCACCGAACCTAGGCAATGATGAATCTCTTCCATACTGAGATCCTCTAAGAATTATTCAAGGGTAGACAAGGGAAATGCAAGGGTAGTGCAAGGGAAAGCCAACCATCCAGACTAACAAGGGTGAGCCAATCATCCAATCATACAACCTCCACTATATCACCTTTACATGGCGTCGAATTAAAATCTGATTGATAGGGATGATCCTTCATTACATTAGAAGCGTGCAATGGTACAAAGATTATAATGAACCTCGAATTTTGTCCTACATTAATAAATTTGATTTTCGATTTGGGTGGCATGCAAAACTTTGTATAAATCATTGTATACTTAATGAAAAATGGTTAATGGATTAGGGAGATGGAAACTCCTCCTTTTGCCTTCGAAGTTCCACAATCCAATCGATTTTCTTCGTTGGCCAAATAATTGACCTTTTGATTCAATTCTTTTAGGATATGGAAGAAATCTATTGATGCAAAGTGGCTAGCCTTTTGCTTGATTTATAGAATGAGACTTGTTAAATTTCCATTAGACATAGTGGAACATCATATAAGTCTAATAATTATTGTTAAATTCCCAATTACAATTAGTTCATTGATACACCTTAGATCAAGAAGCTTTAGCCCTTGGTAAAGTGCAAGTGCCTTAGCCTGATTGTTAGTGGCTCAACCTAGGCCCCATTGATAGCTTACTTATTGATTTCCTTTGGGATAAAAAATGATCCTCTCGATGCTTTCCACCCTTATTAATAATATAACAATATTATATTATATATTATTATTATATAGTTTTTTTTTCCAAAGAAAAAATCATATATTCATGAGATATGAACATACATGCTTCGGTCCCAAAAAAAAAATATTCATGGATTAACAAACCCTCATGACTACCCAAATACATCATTTACATAAAAACATTTCACCCTTTCAAAGTGTTTCTCTTTGACATTTGTTCAACATAGCCAATAACTATTTTAATAATAGTTTGGCTCTGTAATCTTCTTTCAGCTATACAAAAAAAACAAAAAAGACTCCTAATACATCTATCCTCATTCCTACATGAAAAATTAAAACCGGAATTCCAATGAGTCAGATTCAAAACCATAAAAAAACTGATAAATGCCAAAAGGGCCAGCTGGAAGAGACAAGGTTTCCTTTGAGAGCTCGTCATCTTTCTTGTTGAGATTCCTGTAAACATGCCTAAAAGATAGCCATTCAAGGGACAGGATTGTATCTTGAATATCTTGGAGCAGAGGGCCTAACCACACATTCACCACTGGAACTTTCTTAGAGGCCTATCCTGTATGTAAGCATTTAACCCCTAATTCATCCAAGAGTGTAGCATCCCTTCCGTTACGACATCAAAATATGTGAGTATAGTAGAGGTAATTTTTTTTTTTGAAACCACTGCTAGGACAAGTGATATGCGACACAACATACATCAATAACTACACATTCAATCTCAACACATCATCACACAAAAATAATCTAAATACAACATCACTATTATTCAAGATCAACCATATCACATAAAGATAACATAAGGTAGCTACCTGCTCAACCTATCCTGCAAGGTTAGGACCTCCAAGACACATAATCAACGCTCAAGTCCAGGATTCATCCAATTGATTTTAACCATTTAAGGTCTCAGGACTGATGACTGTTCTGAAGAACAAGGAGATATCTAGTTCCCTTAACCACAATCATACTCCAAATTTTGTGACTAAATCAACAACAATACCCATCATAAATTTTTTAAACATAGAGTATAATCTACTACGATTAAACAACCATTTAAACATCATTCACATGAATCGAGCAAGAACATCTTATATCATTTATCGTGAAGAATAACAAGAAATTCCACTTAACACGCATGTGATGAATCCACACATTAAGTTCTTTAGCCAAACATTGCTAAACTTTTCATACCATACACATACTAATCTTAACGGAAATAATTAATTCGTTTCAAGTTAGACTCACAACTTTCGCTTAATTCAACCTCTAATCACAATGTCAACAACAATTCTTAATTGGTAAAAAGATAAGTCGAAATTACGAAAATATAAAACAATCATATTATGCATACCTACCATGCTTACTTAATATCTATCATGGATTTGTTCAATTAAAATCTTATCTTATCTCTGATGTAAGTTGTCCTATTTCAATTGCATCGTTATCATATAACACTTGTTGAAGTCGTCATTATCATAGGCACCAAAAATTCCTAAGTTTTCGATACAACTTACTCCCCATTTAAGTCTCACTCTAAATGCATCCTTAAGTTTATAATTTAAAACTCTTAAGGAGAATCATAATATTCCTTAAATCTTCTCTTTGAATGTTCAACTAACTTAAGGTTGTTCAACCCAACCATGATGTAAGTTAACTAGTACTTAGGGTAGCTTATACTATACCCAAATTTGTTGGAAGAACCACTTCACTCTACAAAGAATGGGAAGAAATGAAATGCTAATTTAAAATTTCTGTTCTCAGGTTGTCAAATTGATGGCAGGGGAAAAAGGAGAATCGAACCAAGGAAATTTAATTTGGCAGCGTTCAAATGGAATTCTGAATTCCAAAATTGTAAATTAATTTGGCAGTGACAAATTAATTTCTAAATTATGGCTGAAATTTTAAATGACAACGAACAAGAAATTTAAATATATATGCCCTTTTTCTTTAAAATGTAACTCCACAGTTTAAGATCTAGTTTCTACCAGTCTATTACTTAAATTTTATCAACACAACAATATTAACTCTGAGTTAAGCTTCCAATTCTGTAAAAATTTCGACGACGACTATAACCAGTTCAAGTTTCCAAATGTGTTAACTATTTAAACAACGTTCAACAAAACTCCAACCATAACTATAACTAATGCCACAACGTCGCTACAATTTAGTTCCCACATTTACAAGCTATAACTACAGTAAACTTAACGAATCCACATCCGATATCAACAATACATTTTGCAGCAATCAATAAAATCTTAAACTTCGTTCCAATTACATTGTAGAGACCAAGAGATTCCTAACTTTTCAAAATTTACTATCATTCCAAAGACATGAGAAAGTTTAATTTCAGATCGTAGTTAGATTCATGGTGACCAATGAAGTCGGACATTCAAACTTTGTAAAATGAATTCAATGATTAAATTGAATTCACCTTCCAGAATTTCAAGTTAAAAATTGCTTAAGACCCTAAAAATTATTCCGGCAAGCAAACTAATTCAACCATGAATATACACCTTCAAGAATTACAATAGATTTCATGACTAAAGAAAATACTAAATTTCAGATTTACAAATGAGAGATAGTAATCAATATAATATTTTCTAAACTTTGAGAGCTGCACGGTAATGATATTACAAACCCCAACGAATTGTTTTTCGACATGCAAAACATATACATAGGCCCTATTAACTTCCAATTTGTAACATCCTGCTCTACTGAGCACATTTTATTGACTTATTCTTTGAGGACACTTGTGTGCAAGTGATTCGGTTATGTTACATGGTGATTTTGTTTCGATTATGGATTATACATGATGACGATGATATGGTGTGACTTATTTTTTTTTGATATATGTATGGACAGATGCAATTGACGAGTTTACCTAAGTGTGCAAGACACATGACAAATTATGGATGTTGATGGCATCAATGGACCTCCTTGGACTCCTGATTGAGTCAGGGAGTGGATTGTGTTTTGTTTGAGTATTCCATTTTATGCATATGTGTCATATGATTGATTTAATATGATCATGTATATAGATCAGTGACAATATTTTGTCAATGGATGCAGGTTGACGATGCTTGCTAATCTGACTCACATAAGGAGTAAATGGGACATGCGCAGAAACTGGATAATGAGGGAGAGGTGTGGCATCGTCCTTGTCATAGCCTACTAGCACTCATGCTGTGGCTCGAATGGTAGGTTAACGATTACCTAGTTCAAGAGGTCCACGATGTTGTGAGGGAGGACTGAGACAATTGTTCACGAAGATTTTTAAGGGGCGCGCAATAAGGCAAAGTCCTTATTCCTTAGAAGCCCTTAGTCTCTCACAAGGTCAACTAAGTGAAGTGTTGACTCCAAGGATTGTAAAAACTACCAAAACCAGTCAAAGGCGAGTGGCACCCTTGGAGCACGAAGGTGCGTCTTGAGGGCATGTCACATAATTAAAAACTTGAGTCAATAAATCTAGGTGGCCTAGAAACCATTGCAATCTTTAGACCTTGTCCGATTTAAATAATTAATTAAAGAGTGAATATATTAATTATAAATCCCAATAAAAAAAATCTAAGCCTAATTTTAAGACTAAGCCTAAGTCTAAGATTAGTTAGGGGACTAAATTAAATCTACTAATTAAATTAAAAGAAATGAGATAAATCAAATTAAGAAAAAAATGATAAAATCAAATGATTGGATAAATTGCACTTGTGTGCATGGAATTAATAAAAAATATTTTTAAATAAGAAATAAATAAAATATGAGAGAATAGGTGCACTCATAGAAAGGTATCTAAAGTCAAGCTACCACTAATCTAACTAAAAGAAGACTCCTAATCAAACTCTAACTAAGATCTAGTTAGGAGACACTCATTAAATGAGAATCTGGGGAATAAAGGGACAACTAAGAGAGAAAATAGGAATACATGGGAGGATGTGAGGGAATTTGACTTTTTAATTAAAATAAAAACTGGTAATTACTTGCGCAACTTGGGGAGAGAGTGACAAGTGTGTGGGTGAATAATCCTAATTTATTTAATTAAAAAGTTAATTATTTGTGCATGTGGACATGTGTCAATGAGGAAATTTCTATAAAACAAATGGTGTAGATGGGTAATGGATCACACTTGTTATTGGTAAACTTATACTACCATAATCATTTTGGGACTGTGTTTTACTTGTGAGAGCTGGGAGAACAAGCTTGAGGATAGAGTGGTAGCTCTTCCTTGCGAGACAAACTTGGAGCTATATAATTTCTGGTTTTGTGCTTGCCCCCTTTGCGGCTCAAGGGGCTAAGGGGAAAGAAGAGTACCCCTAATGTTGGATGGGAGGTACCAGTGAAGTCTTTGTGATTAGAAAGCAGGAGGAAGGAACACCATTGGCTAAAGTACATCTTCGATTTCTTCGTCGTCGGTTACGGTATTTTATTTGAGATTTGTAATTGCATTAAGATTTTAATTGTATAATAAGGGTTTTAGAAATCCACCGTAAACTATGTTGTAATTCTAAGTTTTATTTGACAAGTTCCTTGTTAGTTTTGAGAGATCTAGAAAGTGAATTTTGGTAATTGTTGTCCTTTAAACTTCTCAAAATGAACAATGGATACTATTTGATATATGTATATGCATAGTACAATTTATTGAGTGCTACCTTGGTTTTCTTATTAAATTTTAAATCTCCCTAGACCTGCTTTCGCTAGTGATTGGATTTTTGCTGTGATGTTTATTTGGATTTTATTCATGGTGTAACGATTAAATTCGTAGCCTGGCTATATTTGTGAATACCCTCCCAAGAGAATGAGGTCGATGACATTCATGGGTGATTTCCTGTATAACCTCACTCGTTGAATGATTCGTTTCAAGTTAGACTCACAACTTTCATTTAATTCAACCTCTAATCACAATGTCAACAACAATTCTTAATTGGTAAAACGATAAGTCGAAATTTTGAAAATATAAAACAATCATATTATGCATACCTAACATGATTACTTAATCTCTATCACGGATTTGCAAAATTAAACTCTTATCTCTGATGTAAGTTGTCCTATTTCAACTGCATCATTATCATATAACACTTGTTGAAGTCGTCATTATCATAGGCACCAAAAATTCCTAAGTTTTCAATACAACTTACTCCCCATTTAAGTCTCACTCTAAATGCATCCTTAAGTTTATAATTTAAAACTCTTAAGAAGAATCATAATATTCCTTAAATCTTCTCTCTAAATGTTCAACTAACTTAAGGTTGTTCAACCCAACCATGACATAAGTTAACTAGTACTTAGGGTATCTTATACTATACCCAAATTTGTTGGAAGTACCACTTCACTCTACAAAGAATGGGAAGAAATGAAATGCTAATTTAAAATTTCTGTTCTCAGGTTATCAAATTGATGGCAAAGAAACAAGGGGAATTGAACCAAGGAAATTTAATTTGGCATTGTTCGAATGGAATTCTGAATTCCAAAATTGTAAATTAATTTGGCAGCAACAAATTAATTTCTAAATTCTGGCCGAAATTTTAAATGTCAACGAACAAGAAATTTAAATATATATACCCTTTTTCTTTAAACTGTAACTCCACAGTTTAAGATCTAGTTTCTAGGAGTCTATTACTTCAATTTTATCAATGCTGTTAGGTAGCTAGAGAGGTAGTGGAGGCCATTGAATCTAAGGTGGACTAGGTCCACTATATTATTAAATAAGGCCCACTATGGTATTTATATATAATAAATGGGTAGTTAGATATAATAAATGGGTAGTTAGTTATAATAAATGTAAGAGGACTTCTTAGAAGGTTCTGCTTCTAGAAGATTCCTCCTCTAGAATGTTCTTAGGTGATGGTAGCACTATATAAAGGGGTTAAAGCAATGTAATGGGATATGAAGATAAATTTTGTATTTTGAGCAGTAGATCAATAAGAGGATGCCCCCTCGAAGAGGTAAGTGAACATAAGATGATCCCTTCTAGAATAGGATCCATTTTATGGTATTTCCCTACTTCAATGGTTTTGATATAATAAAGTGGTGGTTTTGTATATTATTCCATATATCTTGTGTGGTGATTGCATTAAGATATATTTGGTACTTAACAAACACAACAATCTTAACTCTAAGTTAAGCTTCCAGTTCTGTAAAAATTTCGACAATGACTATAACCAGTGCAAGTTCCCAAATGTGTTAACTATTTAAACAACGTTCAACAAAACTCCAACCATAAATGCAACTAATTCCACAATGTCGCTACAATTTAGTTCCCACATTTACAAGCTATAACTACATTAAACTTAATGAATCCACATCCAATATCAACAATAAATTTTGCAACAATCAATAAAATCTTAAACTTCATTCCAATTAAATTGCAAAGACCAAGAGATTCCTAACTTTTCAGAATTTACTGTCATTCCAAAAACATGAGAAAGTTTAATTCCAGATCGTAGTTAGATTCATGGCGACCAACGAAGTCGGACCTCCAAAATTTGTAAAATGAATGCAACGATTAAACTGAATTCACCTTCCAGAATTTCAAGTTAACAATTGGCTAAGACCCTACAAATTATTCCGGTAAGCAAACTAATTCAACCACGAATACACACCTTCAGGAATTACAATAGATTTCATGACTAAAGAAAATACTAAATTTCAGATTTGCAAATGAGAGACAATAATCAATATAATATTTTCTAAAATTTCAGAGCTGCACGATAATGATACTACAAACCCCAATGAATTCTTTTTCGACATGCAAAACATATACAATGGCCCTACTAACTTCCAATTCGAAAATGTACATATAATTTAATGACCAAACAACATTCTGATTTTTCCAGGTTGCAATTAACTTGCCAACAACCTGACAAATTCTAAAATTTGGGAGCAGTAAGTTAATTTGGCAGCATTCAAGCGAAATTTCTGCATTTCAGGTATGTATTTTAATTTGGCAGCAACCCATGCATTTCCAGATCTAAAAGTTTTAATACTGCGGACCATACTAAATACGAGTGCGCTACACACATGAATTGCAAACAATAATTCGAGGCCATACAATTACATTTCATATCTAAAAATAATTTGCGGGGATCATAACAATTTTCAAATTCAGAAGCATATTAATCTATGACGACCACATAAGGTTCTAATTTTAGATTGGAAAAATATATACAAAGACTCTGCTCATGAATTGCTAAACTGATGGAACTTCCATAAATTTTTCAAGACCACACGAAATTTAAATTCGGTATTACCATTGAATTGTAAGCGATTTTAGCAAATCTAACATTCTAGACTTGCCAAGAACTTTATAAGACCACACAAATTTCTTAACTCGGAAAAGAAGATAAATTGATACAGAACAACAAAATTATCTAAACTCAGAGCCTGAAAATTAATATGACGGTGATCATAATAAGGTAAGTAGTTCAGGCATGCTAAAATTCTAGCGCATCATTCAAGTAATTTCTTAGCATAGGGTATGAAAAATAAAAGGCAGCGAATCATATAAATTAATAATTCGGGGTTGTAAAATAGTTGACAGTGTTAAACTAATCAACTATGAATTCTGTTCTTATGACTTTACACTCGTTGCAAAACTAGAATTGGAACTGGTTCGCGGAGAACAAAACCAATCTCAAAATTTCATTTTGCCTAAAATTTACAGCGATCAATATCATACACAAGAGTCTGTAAACTAATTGATAAAAAAAATGGGTTCAGATTTATGGGTTGTATACAATTTTGGCAACATTCAAAAGAGGCTCTAAAATTTTGATTATGCCATTTAATTTGGCAGCGAACTACATATTTTAATTTCAAAAGAAACTAAAAAATTCAGTGATTTAAAGAAAATTTTATACTCAGAAATTACAATGAAATATAATTCTTTTCTTCAGAAATGAAAATGTCTTGAAGGCATCCATATGAATTTCTAATTTCAAGAGCTGTATTTTAATTTGGCAGCGATTCGGTGAAATATGCAATCTTCTTTTGTAAATTAAATTGGCAGCGACAATTTAATTTTTGAATTTCTGTTTATAAAATAAAATGGCAACGAACAAACTTAATTCTAACTACACATTACTCGCATTACAATTGCAAATTCAAACTAAAACACCAGAACTGTTGAAGATGGAGAATTGAGGAAGTCCATCAAAGCCTTGTGTTCCTTCTTTATTCCCACTTGCTAATCAAAGAGACTTCACTGGTACCTCCCAACCAATGCTAGGGGTACTCTTCTTCCCCCTTAGTCCCCTGAGCCGCAAAGGGACCACACACATGAAACCAACAAACAATAGCTCCAAGGCTTTCCTTGCAAGGTAGAGATTCCACTCTTTCTACAAGCTTGGTATCCCAACTCTCACAACTAAAACACAATCAACAATTTTGGCAGCATAACAGTGCCATCCCCAATGATCCCCTTTCCTTTCTACACCATTTGTTTTATAGAAATATCCCAAATGACACATGTCCTCATGCACAATTAATTCTCTTTTTAATTAATTTAATTAGTAATATTCACCCACACACTTGTCACACTCTCCCCAAGTTGCACAAGTAATTACCATTTTTATTTTATTTAAAAAGCCATTTTCCCTCACATTCCCCAATGTGTTCCTATTTTATCTTTTATTTATCCCTTTGTTCCCCAAAATCTCATTTAATGAGTGTCTCCTAACTAGATCTTAGTTGGAGTTGGATTAGGAGTCTTCTTCTAGTTAGACTTAGTGGTAGCTTGACTTTAGATACTATTCTATATGTACACCTATTCTCTCATATTTTATTTCTTTCTATTTTAAAAATCCCTTTTATTATTTTCATGCACACATATGCATTTTATCCAACCTTTAAATTTTATTCCTCTTTTTCCTAGAGTTTGGTTATATTTTCCAGTCTTTTAACTTATGTCATAATTCATGTAGTCTTTTAATTAAATTTAGACTTAGACTTAGGCTTATAATTTTGTTGGGATTTATAATTAATAATTTACTGGTAATTAATTATTCTATTCCAACAAGGTCTAATCATTTCAATGTTTTCTAGGCCATGTAGATTTATTGACTCAAGTTTTTAATTACGCGACATGCCCTTCAAGATGCACCTTCGTGCTCCAAAGATGTCACTCTCCCTTGATTGGTTTTGGAAGTTTGTCCAACCCTTGGAGTCAACACTCCACTTGGTTGACCTTGTGAGAGACTAAGGGCTTCTAAGGAATAAAGACTCCACCTTATTGCACGCCCCTTAGAATCTTCATGAGGGACTGTCTTAGTCCGCCCTCACAACATCGTGGACCTCTCGAACTAGGTAATCGTTAACCTACCATTCGACCATGGTGGGAGTGCTAGTAGGTTGTGACAAGGACACTGCCACACCTCTCCCTCAATGTCTGGTTTCTATGCATGGCTCCTCTACTTCTTATGTGAGTCAAATTAGCAAGAATCGTCAAGCCTGTATCCACTGTAAAAACGAGTGTCAATAACCCATATACATAATTCATATTGAAATCAATAAGATATTACATGTGCGTGAAATAAAATACTCAATCAAAATATATTCCACTCCTTGACTCAATTCGGAGTCCAAGGAAGTCCATTGATGCCGTCAACATCCATAACCTATCATGTGTTCTGTCACGTGTCCTGAAAACTTGTTAATAACACTTACCAATACATATACATCAAAATAGCCATAAGTCACAATACACCATCATCATCATCATCATCATATACATCCCATAATCAAAACGAAATCATAATATACCATAATCAGATCACCTGCACACAAGTGTCCTCAAAGAATATTTTAATAAAAGTGTGCTCAACAGAGTGGGATGTTACAAAGAGGCCTTTTGATTGAATTCTAAATTCATGATCCTCATAACCTACATAATGTATAGGAAACCAATAAACAAGTGAGAAATAAATTCCTCATTGACCTTACATAGAGAGAACCTGCTGGGACTGACCCACCCCCTATTTAAACTGATTTCCCATATCAACGACTTGTTAGTCAAGGATAGCCACATAATAATTTTTCATTTCATAAGTGCATGTAGCTTCCAAAGGGTGCTCCACCACCATTGTTTTTCTCCAGAAAATTGAGATTCCATGATGGCTGAGCACCCCAATTTTGCTGTGTAATCTCTTGAACCTGCATTTTTGGACCAACATAGGACATCATCCTCTTCCTCCTTTAGCTTGATAAAATTGGATACCAATTTTCCTATATAATGGGACCACTTAGTTGCATCGGGACCCTCCAACCCAATAACCTCTTCTGACTTCCATCCCAACCTCCCGCTGACCTGTGGAGATTGGGCTTTGGCGTCCTCAAGGGAAAAACTATGAGCCACATGGAGGGATCGAATAAGGGAATCAGAGAGTCAATATTCCTCCTCAACGCCTAACCATGGATCTTAATATTATTATTATATAGTTATTAATTCATAATTATTATATCATAAATTATTATCATTATATATTACTAATAATAAATTACCAAGCTTAAAATGTATCCCATTTAAGAGAAAAATGCAATATTTTACTATTTTTGTTAGAACTTTTGATCTCGAACTTGGATTTGGATGCTCTTTATACTAGAATAAAGGTCTTGAAAATATTTACAACTTTGTTGTTATACATTTTTTCAGATTCAATATGGATTTTGTGCAACCAATATTTTATAGCCATTGTTGTCGTTGTAAATAATTTGCCTGTAACTTTTGATCTCGACCTTCGTTTTGGACATGTCTTATACGTTCAGAAAGTTCTCATTAATATCTACAACTTTGCTGTATTTGTTTCAAATTTGCAAAAAGAAAAATATGAGAATATTTTGACAAAAGATAAATGGTAGAAAAAGATTAAATGTTATTATTATTATATATTATATTGTGCTTTCATTATCTATTATATATTAATAAAATATTATTTGTTTTACATTCATTATTATATATTAATAATAATTATTTATTGTGTGTGTAGAATAATCTAAACTTCTCATTATTATCCTTAACTTTTTTTTTTCTTTTTTTCACAATTCTAGATTAGCCTAGCTTACATGGCAATGTGATGTGGGATAATGACTCATTATTTTATAATTTCCTTATGAGGATCATTTTTGGACCAAATTTCCTCTAATATGACTAGTACGAGATTCATGAAAGTGCCACTTCTTGTGTCATGCTATGACCACTTGGATCCGAATTAGTCAATGGTTACCTCACCATGAGGGTTTTGATTGATTGGTGATGGAACTTTGGCAGATAATCTTCCAAAACTAAAGGCACTTTCCCCAACATCCCAATCACTTTAGCTGCAAAGACAGTACACCAAAACGTTATGATAATGAGAAACCAAATTGATTACAATATCTTGCTTGACCATGACTACATCCATGCAATGCACAATGTTGTCTCAACAATGTTTCAGATGATACATTTCCAACATGAAGGTCTCATGGTTATTATCAACCCACTGGCAAGAGATACCACTTACCATGGATCTCTCTCCTTTGGCTTCCTTAGCAAACCATCTACACCCTAGGATGACTACTGAAAGTACCATACATGCCCTCACAATCACCACTCTAGCCTATGTCACCACTTTTTCTATAGAAAGGGCCATTCTAGAGGCCCTCACTACCCCATAACTCTCATGGGAAGAGACACACCATCCATCATCTCATGCCCACCCAGGTGATATTTGATGAATTTTCCATTGAGACATAAGACTTCATCTACAACAACATTGATTGGTTTAAAAATCCCATCCTTTCTCAGATTCATCTAAATAATGGAACCTCTCCAATATATGTAGGGTTGTCAAGGTCAATATCTCTATCAAAGTCATCATAAAAGAAAACTTAGTCTTAGGCACCCTGACAAAGGTTGCCACCTAGTTTTCTTGGTCATATGATGAGATATCGAGCATGGATCTTGCCATGGTTGAACATGAGGTGTTATAAAGGATTCAAATATTATACTTAGTATAGTATAATAGGTGACTATTTCGGTTTGAAAAAATTATATATATGGATATATGGATGAATATTTAGTAAAAATGAAATAATTTGTTACTAAAACTTGTAAAATTTGGTGAATATTATCAATTTAATCATATTTATGTAAAAAAGAGAAAAAAATTAAAGGGAAAATAGTTAATTGATGTTTTTTTTAAAATAAAAAATGGTCAAAAAATAGTGAATTGATGAAAATTCACCCCTTAAAATACCCTGGTCAAACATCACATTAACACTTGGCTCAATGTATGCCCTATTAAAAAAAAACAATGTCCCATACAACTTGGGAAGCATGTTGCTATACAAGCTACAACTTGAAAACTAGAGAAGACCACCTTCATTTTCTCCATCCCATACACAACAAGGGTGTCAAGCCTTGTCATTAAGAAATAACAAAGAACCATTTATGTATGCACAAAGTTTTGATATTTGAACAAGGCATGCCCCAAAAAACACATATGATCCCTTTCATTGACCAAGTCATTGACTCTTGCATTGATCACGAAGTAGTCTCCTTCATGGGTGGATGCTCTAGTCACAACTAGATATAAATCTGAGAACAAGACATGTATAAGATGACATTCACAATACTATGGGGTACTTTTTTCCTACTGGGGTCATGCCCTTTAGCATTAAAAATGTTGGCACCACCTTCCAACGGAACATGAATTATGTATTTTATGACATGATAAATAAAATCATCGCCTATATAAATGACTTCAATGCCAAATCCAAGAAGAGGAATGAGCACTTTAATGATTTGCACATAATTTCTTGTGAATGCAATAGTGTTACATTCGTCTCAACCCCCACAAATGTGTGTTATGTGATACATCAAGATGTCTGCTTGGGTTCATCATATCCAACCAAGACATCACATTGTACCCCCTCAAAGTCCAAGATATCACATAATTGTCTCCTGCACTCACAATACACCAAATGCACAAAGTTTATAGGGGAGGCCAATTTCCTTCAATGATTCATCCCCTACTATGCATCCATTATCCACGACTTCCTTCCACTGCCTCATAAGGATATCAATTTCATTTTGGGATGATCAAGCTTCCGACAATTTTTCCAAACTCAAACAATCCCTGGTGTCAACTCCACTCTTAAAACCATGTTGATCCCCAACAACTTCCCGTAAATTTTTGCAAAATTTAATGGGTCCCCGTTAAAACTTTTGGAAAGCATTGCTTTCATTGCATATTGATCTTGTCTCGTTCGATTTGAAATATCAAATTGTTGATAGACATTAATAACTCATATTCATTCACCGAGATATTATTTCATTCACCGATAAAGAGATCATGGATTTAATACAACGAGGTACTATGTTATTATTGCATGAAAAAAACACGTCTTTTGCGAGAAGAATAATGAGCACATTTTTTTTTGGGAAGATCTTCACGCATTTGTTGCATGAAAGGAGATTTTATTTCAATAGTCTTCTGCTATTTTAGTTAATGATAAATGATTTTCTGGTGGATTTACTTCTCAGTGAATTGTATATACATTAGGTATATGGTCTGAACGGCATATTTTTAATGCTTATTTTTCAAATGGTTTTGATTGCAAGTAAATAAATTTCGTCTATCTTTTCTGACATTCACTGTATTTCTGCGTATTTGAATGGAATTGAAATGTATTTTCAGTTTCTGTTCGAAACTTTAATGATTGTTATCTTTCAAAATGCAATTAATTTTCAATTCATTAATCGATTTATAACATTAATAAAAATTACTACAATTACTGCATGCTTCATGCCATTCCAATTCAAATATTACAGTGAATTTGTCCTCCTTTTCAAGCACAAAATTCCCACCTTGAAGATTGTAGTTGAAATCCTCTTAGAAACTACTGCCTTGGAGTAGCGATTACTCTTTCTCTAAAGTTTAGATGAACATTGCTGCAACTCCCAAACCATCCTTGAGGTCAACAAAAATTCCAACATGACCGACATGTGTGTCTCTACCTTTTTATGAAAGGTTTCATAGTCCTTGTCTATGATGTCACAAGAGAGAAATAAGGACCAAACCAATTTGAATTACTATTGTATGGCTTGTTATCATCTTGATTTTGCTCACCTAAGTAACTTAAGTGATCATATCGGAAGACAACACCAGTTCATAATAATCAACATAAATGCAATACATCAAACTAACACATGGCTATTTGGCACCCTAGTAAGCAAAGTCAATTCTTTAGTTGACTACTTCTATGATTGCATATCTGGTCTTCAATTAAAAAGAGCAAGTCATGCGAGAAATTCTTTGATACTTAAATGCCCTTGTTTTATGTGGATCAAGTCAACTACCTCTGTAATTCATTGATGGAAAAGGACTCGGATGAGCAGAACTGGGTGGTTTACAAGGTAGATTCAAGTTCCCATCTCATGAATGCTTGGTATTTTTTTCCATGCAAGGGGTCTAATTAAGAACATGGAATCCAACATAGAGGAGAAGCATTCACATTGAAACTAGTTCACCATTGGAGCTCCAGTTTTTCCTATAAAATAATGTCACTAAGATACATTTAAAAGGAGTAAACAATTGCAAGATTATGTTGGAGGAATGAACTTGGAGATCATACATCTCTCTCTTTTATCTCTACCATTCATTGTTCTCATGCTCGCTTGTGTTTTATCACCAAAGAACCAAGGTCTCTTCATATATCAAAGTTAGAGAGAGAATTCAAAGAAGAAAAGGACCCACCCCTTGGAGATTTTTTGGAGCACACCTGTTGCCATTCACTCTTAGTAGGGTGATACATATATATATTTTGTTTTTGAATTGGACATTAATATAAGTACTATTGCTTCCCCATTTTCTTTGCATTTGAATGGTTAAATTCACAATTTATTTGTACTTATGTTTACCTTTTGCTTAGTTATTTCTAGATTGATTTTATACTTGGCCCACATCTCAGAATTATTTGTTGTTTAGCTTGCAACCTACTTAAATCAAGTGGTTTGGTACACCTTTTATATTTAAAGCACAACATAGATTGACAACTCCACTTCAGTTTTTAATCATATTATTGCACTTCTTAGATTGTTTTTTGCACATCACTGACCCTGGGTGGCTTGCACGATCATTATCATCTTTTTCATTTCATTTTTCACCCACTGATAAATGCATAATTTTCAAGATTTGTTTTTGAAAATCGACATTCTGTGCATCTGTTTGCCTCTCTTTTTTGAGATGCATGGGGCACAATGTTTGATTTCCTTGCAATTAGCAAAGGCTTGACTTTGTCAAACGTGCACCACTTTTCGCCACACATATTATATGTAATGGTACACAATTCACAACTTTCTTTTTCAAGCTAAACCAATTTTTTTGTGCACATATTATGTTTTTTGGGCACGAGAATGGCACAACTGTCCTTCTGAGACCTCGTGTGACTTGTTCCAAATTCAAATGTTCAGTAGTATGTAGTTTTATTATTAGGTCTGCTTGACAGTTTTTAATTTTTCAAGAATTATTAGTTTCCTTAATTTTGCTATTTGATCTTATTATAATGCTTAGTAATTAACACACATAGTTGGTAAGGGATATAATCATACTTC
>JASDQU010185960.1:0-10840 GCA_032191745.1 Picea mariana | reverse complement strand
ATGATATATCAGGGTTTTTATGCATATGTTTGATAATATTAATGATGAAATGTGATTAACATTGCTATGATCCCCGTGACTAATGAGCCCATGGAGGGCGTAGTTTTTGATGTGCAGGACCATGCCCGACGGACAGGTACCATTTGGACCGGTACACATGGGGAGATGATTAGTTTGGACCTCCATGGGGCTGAAGAGTCCATCAAATGGTTGCTGAGATCCCGTCAGAGGGGCAGAGATAGGATAGTGTTTGACTGAGGTTTTTCACCGGAGAAGAAGAGGACGTTTCACCAGAGGCACTTTGGCAGAGCTCGACCTAGGGGGAATGACCCCTTTTCAGTGGAACGTTGACCTTGGAAGGGTCATAGCGCCCCCACCCTTACCATAACATCATCCAACTTCATGGTCATTCTTGCAGGCAGACTGGGTAGCAGTGGCATGTGTGACATGTTGGAGAAGCCCCTGGGGGGCAAACATTTTGCTCTTGGATGTCTCATTTTCCCTGAAAGGGGCTAGCGCCTCCCCTGAAGGGGCTTCACCTTTATTACAACTCAGTTAGGGTTTTAATTTGACAATTTAATGTAAAAACAATATGATTTTGATTTAAAGCCTTGTCGGATAATTTTTATGACCTAAATTTAATTAAAGGTCATTGATACAGTATATATTGAGGAGTTTTATTCTCATTTTGACATGACACACAACTCACTCTCCTAGTGAGATCTGATTTTTGCACCCTACTTGGGTATTTGTTCTCTTTGAGTGAGGCACACTTGTTGAAGGAAGGCTTTTCTTGGCATTTTTGGCATTTCTCTTGAAGGAAGGTTTACAACTAGGGTTTGCAATGTTATTTCATCATGATATGTAAGTGTTTTTTTCGCAAAACTTCTTAATTGAATGGTTGTAGTCTTATATTCTTGCATTTATTATAAATTTTGTTGATTTTAAAACCCTAGGGGACAAACACACAAGTATGTCGTTGTCTCATGTCCCCTAAAAGAGAAATTCTCGACCATTGAAGAAGGAAGAAAGAGCCTAGCCATTGCTACACTCTTATTACTTCTTCCCCTATGCTAGCTGTGCCTTTTAAAATTCAAGAGGGAGGAGACGTCCTAGGCCTAGGTTATCTACACCTAGGGCCATCCTGCTTCTAGGTTTTGGTGATAGGGCCTTGCCTTTGCAACACTCTCCCTCACCTCACTCTTGTGTCTTGATTTATATTTTATTCTAGCTATTTTGCCAAGATAAACCTAAGGAAGGGGGAAAGAGCACGAGGCCTTGCTTAAGAAACACCATAGTGAGCCTCTTTCCCCTAGGGTTTTGTTTCTGGGGCCCTGCCATTGCAGCACTTCAGAACTCTTCCCTCTAGTCCTTAGGCTTTCCCCTTCAAAATTTGTGTCCTCTCTTAATTTGACTCCATTTACCCTTAGGCACTGATCTTAGGTCTCCAACGCTAAAGTGATAGTGGTCAAACAAACTTTCAAACTCTTATAAATTGAAACCCTAACTAACTACTAACACTAATAAGGCTGACGTCATCCTTGGTTATTCCATCTTGATGCAACATTTTCTCTTTATAGGCAATTAGATGGTGTTTTGAAGCATTTATTGAGTAAGGGATTGATTGGATACACTATTTACTACATCATCCTGATATTTATTGATGAATTGATATTGTTCCATTGCTATATTAATAAACATTGATCTCGTCAATATCTATTGTCATAATTGCTAATATATTGATATCAGATAGTTATATGAAGTACTAACCCATTGAATCATAGCCTGCATGTATTGTTTTGTTGTTGCTTTGTTTCGGGCATGTGTTCTCATTTGGGCCTACACTTCATTATTGGTTGTTTCGCCGGGACTATCTTCTCTTGGTGGTAACCTGTGAAGAGGGAATTTCACTTTGACCTTTATACCTTAGCCTCTTCAAAACTCTAGGTTACCGAGGATGCCTCCCCTGGGCCTAACCTCCCTGAATAGAAAGAACCTCCCCATTGTGGTGACATTGGGTGGGGTAGGTTCCTGTTACGCCAGTTTGGCCTCTATCTCCTAGCCTTTTGACCTAGTTACAAACTGTGCTATAACATTTTGGCACCGTTACCAAGGAACACTGAGTCAATTCTCCTCAAACGACAAATCTTTTCGGTGAGCCTTGCCTCACAGACCTTTTCTTACAAGCTTACCTAGTGACTCCATTAGGGTGTTTTTTCCCCTTTTCTTTGGTAGTTTCAAGTAAACTATCTGGCGACTCCACAAACTAAAAGGAGATTCAACAATCCTCCTCTGTCTTCCAGAAGGAAGCCTCCCTTAAACTCTCATGTTGTCAAATCACTTTTAGGGAAGAGCCTTCCTTTAAGAATCATGTCTACCTCTCAGACCGCTACAACGAACCTAGCCAACAATCAAAGACAATGGTCATCTACCCTTTTCAGGCTGTTGGACATGTCAGACATACCAGGTTACCCTAGGTAGATGCCACCCAAATGTGAGAAGTGGTTGCCTAAATTCACTAGTACTGATGCAATTAGTGCTGAAGAGCATATGAGTAACTTTTGGGCATTCTTTTAGCTTCACCCCATCAGTGATGATGTTGAAGATTTGGTCATGAAGTTGTTCTCCGCTACTCTCTATGATGCCTCAAGGCACTGGTACCTAAGCCTTCCCGACATAAGCATCAAAACCATGGATAGAATCGAAGATGCCTTTCTCAAAATATGGAGTATCAAAGAAGACCGTAATATGCTTCTCACACGACTAAATAGCCTTGCTAAGTATGAAAATGAGTCCATTTGGGAGTTTCACACTAGATTCGAGACATTGCTACAAAGAATTCCCGCAAGCCATCACCCAGAAGATGACTACCTTGTCCATATTTACACTAGATCTTTCAATGGCTAACTAGGGTATCTTCTTAGAGACAAAAACCTCCAGTCCATTCAAAAACCCCAAGAGCTCGCCACCAAGATAGAAGGGAACCTCCTTTCATCTAAAATTGAGCCTTTCACTAACCGAAGGGGGAGAATAGACACCAAGAAGAAAATAGTACACAATGCCGAGCCTACTTCAGATCTATGTACCAGTATCAACAAGCTACAAGCCTCCATGGATGACATCATAAAGAATCAAGAAGAAATGATGAGCCGAATTGTCAGACTTGAAAAATATCAGATCCAAGCACCCAGGGCCCCATACAAAGGACAATTCCAGAAAGGGAACCAATTTTACAAGCCAAAGAATGAGCATGAAGTTCCAAATACCTTGGCCCCTACAAATATTGTTGATGAAAATACCTGGTGCTTGGAGTGCAGTGAAGCACATTGGGAGCATGAATGTCCTTATAATGCTGGCCATCAACAAGTCAACAACATGGATTGTTTCATGGAGTATCCACAGATAAATATCACAAATATAGAACATCAAGAAGCCATGAAGGAAGCAACCAGAGCAACAAGGATAGTGATAATAAACAACCTGGATTAGGAATCATGAGAAAAGATAAAGAAACAAGAAGTTCAAGTATACAGAAGGAAAAACTCAAAACAACCTGCTGCTGATTAGGAAAAGCCCCCACCCCTAGAGATACTTCTTCCAAGACATCCAAGGCTGGTAAGGTTGACCTAAATTTTGACTTCGAAGGGGCATTATCAAAGATGCATGTGAATGTCCCCTTGAGAGAAGCAATCAAGATCCCATACATCAAGGAACGCTTTGATACTTTCTTTTCGGGATCAGATGAACCTATGGATCCCCCTATTATGTTGCAAGCTGATCATTTCAGGGTCCAATATGGTGAAAACCCTCCTTTCTTCATGACATTGACAATGAATGATAAAAATCTCAACAATTGCATGCTATATACAGGTGTTGGTGCCAACATGATGTCACTTAAAGTCATGCAACAAGTGGGTTTGAAGGTCACTAGGCCTTATAGGAATGTGTGTGGTTTTGAATCTAAAGCAATACCCACACATGGGGTAGTTGAGAATGTTGAAGTGCGCCTGAAGGAGTATCTGGAGAAGACAGTCCACATTGACATTGTGGTGGTTAATGTCCCATACGTGTGGGGAATGTTATTATCTAGGAAGTTTGGCGCAATGTTAGGTGGTTCCCTTGAGATGGAACTCACATTTTTGCGATTACCTTTAAAAGATGGAACGGTCAGACGTCTACTCAATGTGCCAATAACTGGGGACCATGTGCAGGATATTATTCATCTCGTCAATAATGACAAAGCGCAGAATGATATGATACAAACTCTTCAGAAATATTCTCCAGAAGACATGCCCTTTGCAATAGAAGAAGACTTTGATTAGATCGAATGGCCCAAGAAAGAAGAATACCAACAACTCCTAGATGAATTCAAGAACAAATAAATTGGGATGGTGAAGATATTAAAGAAAAATGAAGATGACGTACAAATCCGCCCGTCTCAACAAGAATTTTTTACAGCAGAAGCCCACCCACCTCCCTCAATACAATACACTAGGGTTGTTCAGGGAATGACCAAATACAAAGTCAGAAAGTATAAGGAGGGAGATATGGTATGGATGTGAGATACCCAGAAAGGAGAGCCAACTAATGTAAAGGGAAGCACACAGTCATGGCTCTGACCCTTCAAAATTGGAATGGAATTAGTTGATAACTCATACTACTTATCCACTTTAGAAGGAAGAAGGCGCCCATTACCTATCAACGGGCACCTCCTCAAACCCCAACAAGGTGGTGGGACCTGACTCCACAGGTAAGTAAAGGTAAGTAGGCATTCTTTGTGTATTATACCATTTGCATTTCATGTTAGTTTGCTTTCACATTTGCATATTGATCGTTTTATTTCAGTTATATATATATATATGTCTATATATGCTGGGGTGGAATTATCGCCCCATTTTTGTTACTGATGCCCCTATCGAGTTGAGCAGGTCTGTAGGTTATGCCAGAGATGCTGAGGTTCTCATGTGCTCTACGATGAGCACATGTCCCCTAGTTGGATCCAGATGTTATCCCCGATTTCTAGGGATAACTAGGACATCATGTCTCGAGGTCCACAGGTCCTAGACATAAAGTACCGAGAGCAGGATTAACCTGAGCATGGCCCTGGAGGGCCCATCCTTTTCTTCTTTTGTCAGATTCATCTTGTCGGCAACAACAACATCCATCACCATCGGCTTGGTCTTGTATCGGAGAAGGCTCTTGCTCCATGAGGTAATTGGTCCATGTATCATGGTATGTGTAACTTTTGATCATTATAACCTTTAAATGTATGCATCTAATTCCTTTTATTTCTGAAAACTGCTTGGATCTTGCATTGGCCCACTTGACTATGCTTGGGGAGATTGACCGGGTGCCCTAGCAAGCCTGTACTCATAGGTTTTGGTTTTCCACTGGGGGATTTTTGAAGAGCCATCGTCCACTCCCATCATACCACCACTCTTCCATCTTGTCTCCCGCTCATCTGTCCCATTCCCCTTTTCTGGGCATTAGGATGATCTGTTTGTGGGGTTGCACCTTATCTCGTGGGAAGAAGGGGCTAAAGGCCCAGAAGGTAAAAGCAGCTGGTAAAAGATAAAGGCCTAAAAATGAAAGCTTGAGATGCTTTCACCCAGGGATCCCTGAGAAGGCAATAAAAAGCCTCTCAGTAAGAAATAAGAGGGACCTGAAAAAATAACAAACAAGACCTAATCAAGAGGATAGGGGATCTCATCACGAGCCAGCCTATTATGTTCATGGGTACCTAACAGCATGGCATTGCCACCATCTGGTTACCATGCCAGGGAAGTGACCTTTGGTTTCATGGCCAAGGGAAAGGGGGTCTCATCACGAGCCAACCTTATCATCGCTATGGAAGTATTTGTGGGTAACACTGTCAGCTCTAGTCACCACGCCAAGGCAGTGTCCTCTGGTTATCCCTTGAATAAAAAAAAGAAGAAGAAGAAAAAGCAAATAAATAAAAGAATAAAGGCAAGAAGGGGCTTGGAAAAAATTGTATCCATGACACGTACATATTGCCTTCTACAAAGGCACCCACAGGTAATATCATGCATCCCTGGGTCTCACTCTACCCATATGTCTGGAAATCCCTTAAACCACTTCACCTCCTTTACATGGCCTGGATGAAACCCCTTGGAAAGTTTCCTTTCCTTATGGATATTAGCCCAATAGGGTATCTTGTCCTTTTTCTCGACCTTGTATTGTAGGTTTTTGTAATATCTTTGAGCTATTGAATGATATATCAGGGTTTTTATGCATATGTTTGATAATATTAATGATGAAATGTGATTAACATTGCTATGATCCCTATGACTAATGAGCCCATGGAGGGCGTAGTTTTTTATGTGCAGGACCATGCTCGACGGACAGGTACCATTTGGACCGGTACACATGGGGAGATGATTAGTTCAGACCTCCATGGGGCTGAAGAGCCCATCAGATGGTTGTTGAGATTCCATCAGAGGGGCAGAGACAGGACAATGTTTGACCGAGGTTTTGCACCGGAGAAGAAGAGGTCGTTTCACCAGAGGCACTTTGGCAGAGCCCAGCCTAGGGGGAATGACCCCTTTTCAGTGGAACGTTGGCCTTGGAAGGCTCATAGCGCCCCCACCCTTACCATGGCATCATCCAGATTCATGGTCATTCTTGGAGGTAGTCTGGGCAGCAGTGGCACGTGTGACATGTTGGAGAAGCCCCTGGGGGGCAAACGTTTTTCTCCTGGATGTCTCATTTTCCCTAAAAGGGGCTAGCACCTCCCCTGAAGGGGATTTTACCTTTATTACAACTCAGTTAGGGTTTTAATTTGACAATTTAATGTAAAAACAATATGATTTTGATTTAAAGCCTTGTCGGCTAATTTTTATCACCTAGAAATTTAATTAAAGGTCATTGATATAGTATATATTGAGGAGTTGTATCCTCATTTTGACATAACCCACACTCACTCTCCTAGTGAGATCTGATTTTTGCGCCCTAATTGGGTATTTGTTCTCTTTGAGTGAGGCACACTTGTTGAAGGAAGACTTTTCTTGGCATTTTTGGCATTTCTCTTGAAGGAAGGTTTACAACTAGGGTTTGCAATGCTATTTCATCATGATATGTAAGTGTTTGTAGTCTTATATTCTTGCATTTATTATAAATTTTGCTGATTTTAAAACTCTAGGGGACAAACACACAAGTATGTCACTTTCTCATGTCCCCTAAAAGAGAAATTCTCAGCCATTGAAGAAGGAAGGAAGAGCCTAGCCGTTGCTACACTCTTATTACTTTTTCCCCTATGCTAGTCGTGCCTTTTAAAAGTCAAGAGGGAGGAGACGTCCCAGGCCTAGGTTATCTACACCTAGAGCCATCCTGCTTCTAGGGTTTGGTGATAGGGCCTTGCCTTTGCAACACTCTCCCTCACCTCACTCTCATGTCTTGATTTATCTTTTATGATAGCCATTTTGCCAAGATAAACCTAAGGAAGGAGGAAAGAGCACGAGGCCTTGCTTAAGCAACACCAGAGTGAGCCTCTTTCCCCTAGGTTTTTGTTTCTGGGGCCCTGCCATTGCAACACTTTAGAACTCTTCCCTCTAGTCCTTAGCGTTTTCCCTTCAAACTTTGCGTCCTCTCTTAATTTGACTCCATTTACCCTTAGGCACTGATCTTAGGTCTCCAACGTTGAAGTGATAGTGGTCAAACAAACTTTTAAACTCTTATAAATTGAAACCCTAACTAACTACTAACCCTAATAAGGTTGACGTCATCCTTGGTTATTCCATCTTGACACAACATTTTCTCTTTATAGGCAATTAGATGGTGTTTTGAAGCATTTATTGAGTAAGGGATTGATTGGATACACTGTTTGCTACATCATCTTGATATTTATTGATGAATTGATATTGTTCCATTGCTATATTAATAAACATTGATCTTGGCAATATCTATTGTCATAATTGCTAATATATTGATATCAGATAGTTGTATGAAGTACTAACCCATTGAATCATAGCATGCATGTATTGTTTTGCTATTGCTTTGTTCCGGGCAGGTGTTGTCATTTGGGCCTAGACTTCATTATTGGCTATTTAGCCAAGACTATCTTCTCTTGGTGATAACCTGTGAAGAGGGAATTTCACTTTGACCTTTATACCTTAGCTTCTTCAAAACTCTAGGTTTCCAGGGACGTCTCCCCTGGGCCTAACCTCCCTGAATAGAAAGAACCTCCCCATTGTGGTGACATTGGGTGGGGTAGGTTCCTGTTATGCCAGTTTGGCCTCTATCTCCTAGCCTTTTGACCTAGCTACAAACTGTGCGATAACAATGCCCATTATAAAGCAACCTTGGTGCCAATTAGAAAAGGTTAACAATTATAAATACCTCAATCATCACATTTAAAATCAAGTTTATTGGTTTATAATGCTAGTTTAGCACTTTAAAATTAAATAATGTAAACCATCTAACTGATTTGATTCCTCCATTGAGGTCATAAAATCAATCATAGTCTAAGTTATAATTGTGGGGATAGGTATCCAAATAACTCTCCTTAGTTGTTTTAGATGTGAAACATAGTTTTTTTTTAAGCTAGTAGGTCCTTTAGTATTAATATGATACAAAAAAGTGTACAATTAGTGACACATGTGGCTTTCCACTGGGGAAACAGGGACTAGAAGCAAGGTGGCAAATAAAAGCATATGTTATATCAGTTGGAATGACATAATTCAACTAAAAAAATGGAAAGACCAACATAACTATTTTTTAATCCTATCATATGATATTAATCAATAACAAAGCATCAGAGGATGAGAGATGGACGTGTATCCTTTCTCAGCAGAGAGTTTAAACTGGAAAACAAGACTAGACCTGATAGTCCATAAGGAGGTTCTAGACCTGTCTGCTCCGTAGTTTTCTACTCAGGTTCTTCATCGATCAGAATAGGATGGGAGGGAGAATCTCTATGTAGATGATTAGGATCATTAGAGGAAATTTGATCCAAAGAATTGATTCAATCATAATGGTTGAGTTGGACATATACAAGTCAAGGATGATTATGTGTCATGTTTTTATTTGACAATATTTAACCATATGTACACTTTAGTTTATTTAAGATATTGGTGAGATTGTCTCGGGATATGTTCAATATCTTTGAAATATTCAATATGGAATATTTTATATTATTATTACTTTCATTGTTTATTGTGTGATATCTATTATCATTTATTTATTATATTTTCATTATTATTTTATATCAATAATAATGTATACTTCTATTATATATTAATAATGTATTGTTATCATTATATTATTATATAGTTATCAATTTTTAATATTTTATAATTATTATAAAATATTTAATTAGTAGTTATAAAGTTGCAATATACTTATTAATTTAGGTCATAGTCTAACTATTCTACGTTTTGGCCCTTTTCCAGGGATATTTTCAGTTTAATTTTGCCTGAAATTCTGTGAGAAATTGTTGGATCTGCATATTTGAATGGTTTATTCTGTATCATCCAAGTGGCCAAAAGGTTTTTCAACACGTTGAATCCATTTCTACAT
Source organism: Picea mariana (assembly GCA_032191745.1). Taxonomy (NCBI): domain Eukaryota; kingdom Viridiplantae; phylum Streptophyta; class Pinopsida; order Pinales; family Pinaceae; genus Picea; species Picea mariana. The sequence continues at coordinate 1,306 of JASDQU010185960.1, read as the reverse complement.
TCAAAAATGCAGTTTAAACAACAAAAAAATTGTGATTTCATGTAGATTTATGTTGTCGGATTTAATGAAAAAGACCAAAATGTAGAACACTTAGACCAAAGTTCATGAAAAAGAACATTAACTTGCATTTCTCAAAACACAATAATTATGAACACATTGGTCCAACAAAATAAACGAATCGATGTTTTGGAGGAAAAATGCAATATGTTGAGAAATATGGTCATCAATCTTAACAAAGAATCTCACTCCAATGTTTCCAACCACACGATGTTGATAAATTCAGTCCAAGTGGATTTTAAGAAGGATGAAAGACATGGATCTTGAAAATCTGAACTCCATTCCTTCCAACATAGCATTGAAAGAAGCTAACACCTATCATGTTTTCATTCATCTTCATGTTTAGTAAATCAATCAGAATACTAGAGGCTTTTTTCTAAAATTGTATATATATTTGTAAAGAATTTTGGGATGTATTAATTGTGGACATTTGCAAGCTCTTTTTTTTGGCACATGAGAGTTGCCTATTTTGCTTGGAAATTCAAGTGAGCAATATTTTGTACTTTTGTTGTTTAGCTTTGCTAGTGGACCTAATGGTTAAGAACATGTGTTTTCTCCCTAGAGGTCACAGGTTCAAATCCAAAGGGGGTAGAGTATGCATACCTCTCTCTCTTTTATGAGTCACAGATATGCAACAATCTATACAAACAAACATATCATGGATAAAGATCATACAAAGTTAAGGTCTACAATTTCTATATCTAATGGCTTACTTGCAATGTTTACCACAACAAAGAGATCCATATTTTTCTATATATCAAAATGTGGATCCATAAAACATAGATCCAAATGCATATTATTTTTCAATGATTCAATTTTACCTACAATGTTTACTTTTAAAGTTTCCATTAAATATTCATAACTCGAAAGAATTTCAAGTAAGATTACTTGTTGATTCCGCAGTTGATGTAGCAACACCATCAACTACTAGAATAGCAGTTCAAATTGCACAAGTAAGCTTTGCACCAAGTCTTTCAACACTGCACTTAGTACAAACAAAAGGAAAAGCTCAATTTTTTAACAGGTTCAAATCCAAAGGGGGTAGAGTATGTATACCTCTCTCTCTTTCATGAATCACAGATATGCAACAATCTATACAAACAAACATATCATGGATAAAGATCATACAAAGTTAAGGTCTACAATTTCTATATCTAATGGCTTACTTGCAATGTTTACCACAACAAAGAGAAAGGCTACATTCCAATCCTATGAACCTATCCTACTCAGTGGTAACAACAAAAGAACC
>JASDQU010185958.1:2487-20666 GCA_032191745.1 Picea mariana | reverse complement strand
CTTATAATTCATAACCCCCTATAACCCCTTACCCCAAACATTTATCGACCCTAGGTCTTAACACATATAGCTTATATATCCTCTTTAATATGATAACACATCTTTGTTAATTCTATAAGTTGTCATCTCTAACTCGTAATACATGAACTTATAAACCATAAACCTTATAACCATTATAACCCTTAAACTTTACTAAACCTAACATTGATCCCTTCCAAGCCATAACAAATAGCTCTTATAACCTTTAATCCTTATAACTCATAATTCCTAACACTTAAAACCCTAACCCCTTTAACCCTTACTGATATTACCCTATTCGTAAAACACTAAATCCATATAATCCATATTCGTAAAACACTAACCCCTTACTGCCATGACATCTAACCCCTCACCCATATAACCCATTACACACGTATCACCTAATTATTAACAACTATAACCCCTATAAGTCCAAACATGTATACTATTTAAGTCCTTTAACTAATATCACCCCTAACCTCCCTAACCATAACTCATGTAAGCACTTAACCATTAATATCTACCCTTTATAATATTTATAACCCATAACACCTCATCTAGTTTATAATTCATTTAACTTTTAATCGTTATAACCCATTATTTCCAAATACCTGTAACGTCTTCATCACTTAAATACTAAAACCCTAGCATATATAACCCCTAAGAATTATCCCCTATAACCCCTAAATATTTGTATGTATTACCATTAACACTTAACACATATATCTTTTATCCATAATTAGCGCCTATAACCTCTTCCTCTAAACCCTTAGAAGGAGTGAAAACAAACCATAAAATAGTTCAATAGCACCAAATTACTAAATCACACAGAAAAAATTTAAGTACGGACCTTCAAAATCTCAGCTATGTAGAGTCTGATCAATTCAATGTTTCTCTTCTTGAAATAGAATTGAAATCAAGATTTCATAAAAACCAGAATACCATTGCATCAGAACACCCGAATGATTTTCACAACTGTAGAAAATTATTGTCGTAACTATAGAAAATTTGTCGCAACTAGGATATATATATATATATGATTGATTTGCTACAAATGACCATTTGATTCCCACACGTGCCCTTGTTGGTCTCTAGAGCGACTAAATGGTGGTTAGTCGCTAGAGCGACCAAGATTCGTCGTTAAAATGACCAACCTAGAATGTTGGTCGCTAGAGTGACCAACATTTGGACCCCGAAAAAAAAAGGTATATTTAGTACAAAAAATGCAAAAAAAATACGATGAAATTCTAAACTATCGTAATTTGCGCCCAATGTAGTAGTGTCTAATTCATTATGTTGGTGTCATTATCATAGGCCTTTGGGCTCTCTCTGGTTTACCATTGAAAGTGGATGTTGCTCTTCTATAAGGGTGTTGTTCTGGGAGGAATGCACTGGAGTAGTCGTACATATTGTTAAGTATATAAACAAATCAATAAACATGTAATTTACCAGAGAAAAACCCTAAGTCTAGATAATCATGTGTGGTGTAAGCAAATATGCCATACAACGTAAAATTCATCTTTGTTGTGATGGGTCTTGATACATCGTATACATGTATCTCTTCCCATAATTCCCTCAATTCATCTACCAATGGTTGTAGGTAGACATCTATATTCTTCACTTGGCTTCTACCAAGGACTATAAGAGCCAACATAATATGTTCATTCTTCACGAACAACCATGGGGCGAGATTGTTATTGATCACTACTACAGGCCAAATATAATAGTTGGTGTTTTGGAGGGAATATGGGTTGACGCCATCCATGGCTATGTTGAGTCACAGACTTCATACTTCATCTTAGAATTTTTCGAGCCATATATACTATATATGCTTCATGGCTATTGAATCTATTGAGATTCACATAACTCCCAACTCACTTCTGTGCAAGGCATGCCATCCCTGCAACATATCTAATTCTTTTCAACAAAATAGCCTTTGAATCCTTGGGATTATAGGCATGTACCTCAATATCTTATGAGGAGGACCATGTGATTTACCCTTTTAATTTGATTTATGATACATGTCATGCCCACATTTCAGCCATATATCTTTGTCTGCATATTCTCCTCTATATAGAATACAATCGTTAGAACATCCATGATATGATATGTACTCAACACCCAATATTTTCAACATTTTTTTTGCCTCTTTGCAGCTACCGGGCAAGACATTATCACTCAGAAGAACCTTATCTTTGAATAACCTACAGTTAGTGGGAAATAGAAATGTACAATGTTCTTTAACAGTCATAAAATCGATCGTTTTTAATGTTGATTGTGTGACACGATTTCTCAAATTATAAGGGACTTAATGATGATCAATTACCTCAATATTTTTGAGAAACATGTGTTTGACATGCCAAACTTTGCTTTCAAGTTGTACAGTAACATTGTTATCCCCAATTAGGTAGAATTTAACCGGCTAGGTCCAAAGAGAGGGGTGGTGGAAGTGGATTTCAGACTTTTGAATAAGGTATCAGTGATATCAGCATCATCCCCTCGCTCAACATTTTGGAATGCATCTAACAACATTGTCTCCATGGTAGTTGTATCCCATAAATAATAATCCATACCAACCTCTATTTCATTGACTCCATTTCCAACTTGTGAATAACTACTATTGTTGTAGTCATTCATAATTGGTGAATCTGGACGTAGTGGGAATTGAATAGGTGGTTGATTCAACCATTCTTGGTATGCTTCCTCTCGGAGTTGTGCTCTTATTTCATCCTTCTCTCGATTTGACATTGTAGTGGGGTGCAACGGAAGATGATAGGTAGGTCGTTCATCATCACTAGAATCCTAATTTCAAAAATATTGAATATTAGTACATCGATGATATCAGTAATCATAATCCAATTGGTTTGTTCAAATCACATTATACAAAACAATTATTACCATCACTGACCCATGATTGCAGCTAGAATATGGCATGTTACTATTGGTAGTGTAAAGTGGATTTCCATTTTCATCTACCAACTGCTTGTGGCATGTTTCTCCTAATAAGAGCTTCCGACATTTTTGAAATGGTACTGGAATATTATCTACATCTGAGATTGATTCTGAATCAGGATCCTACAAATTTGGATACATTTTTATTCAGATTGGCATGGATAACAAAAATAAATTCAATCAGATAATCGAAATATAAATAAAATCCGAACTTACTCTAGATGGAAAGGGAGAACTTTGCGATGGACTATGAGCAATATGGAACGTTGTGGAATTTGAAGAATTGGCCATTTGATATTGTAAGCTTCTCTCCCTACATTTGAGCAAAATCAACAGTAAATTATTTTTAAAGATAAGGCGACATTAAGAACAAAATGTATACTGTGATGTACTACAAGTCATGTGGATGCATCATGAAAACTAATTTAAGACGAATATATTATTTTGTGTGCAAATAAAAAATTATATAACTTTAAAAACATAACAATGCGTTACTGTAAAAAAACACACATCGATGCATCTATAACATTGTAAGGCATCGGACGTTTATATATGCATCGCACCGGTCCCATGAATTCAAATAATAAAAAAAATAATTATCCAATATCGGTGCTCCAAAACTTTACAACGCACTAGTGTGCCGTATACATATCAACACTGATGCGTTAAATAGTAAATGCACCGAAGTTTCAAAATTTTTTATAAAAAAAAAGCACTACTTTGTTTTTTTACAATTGAAAAATGAGCGGGAATTTAAAATCTAATTCCATAAAGTCATTTAAATAGTTAAAAAAAATTCATTGTTTCATTATTTTACAAAAAATTACAGTGGAAACATTTGTAAGAGAGTCATACCAGAGATCACTATGGAGCAACAAAATACTTTAGAACAACGGGATTTATTCAGAAGATCAGAATTTGAAGGTAACTATGGTGATTCATTTAAAAAAAAAATCATAAATTCTTTCATGGGTATTAAGCTATTCAATATTTCATTATTTTGCCAAAATTTACAAGCTATAGATTTGCAAGAGAGACATACAATGGAGAAACAGATCAATACTTTTGAAAGCCAAGTTATTCAAAAGATCAAAATTGGAAGGGTATGGTAATTCATTCAAAACCCTTTTGGAGCAACAAAATAATTCATAAAAGCATAAATCGAAGGGTTTTGTGATTCAAAAAAAAAAAAAATCATATTTACCTTAAACCCTCATTTCTTCTTGTTGTGTAACGGGAAAGCTTCATCTAGGGTTTAAATCCCTCTATCACTTCATAATTATAGATTTTCATTTTAGGTTTTTAGATTTAATGGGTTTATGTTTCCATATAAAAGACGTTTGACATGTGATGCATCAGATCCAAACCCTCTCGGCCCTATCACATTTTTTTTTAAATTCAGGTAATCGATGTGTCTTATGTAATATAACACACCGGTGCGCTTACAGATACAAATGCACCGACTATGCCGCAAATAATTAAAAAAAATTGTTCATGGATGTGTAAATTTATTTGTTTATAGTTAAGAACAACCTGAGTGGGCCTAATGGTTAAGAACATGTGTTTCCTCCTAAGAGGTCACAAGTTCAAATCCAAAAGGGGGTAGGGTATGTATACCTCTGTAGACTTTACCAGTCAAATCGTTGGGTGGAGGGAGTCCCTTGTCCCACAAGCAAGGGGGTCTCATACACCAATTTGGTGTGGCTTGGCAATGTCCTTAAAAAAAAATAGTATTTTTTTATTTTCATTTTTTTCAATTAGAGCGGTGTTGTTAAAGATACTTATCGCACCGTTGTAATCTAATTTTTTTTAAATATTTTTTATCGGTGCATTTTTAACATTAAACACATCAGTGATGTGAGCGATATATTATGCACTTATCTAATTTATTGTTATTTTAAATCTTTTTTATAGTGGTGTATTTGATAACATGTAACGCATCAGTGCTTTAATATTTTTTTTTTTGTTTGCTAGTTTTTCCGTGACCCGTGGGACTAGTCCATGGCTGAGAAACTGTGACTTAGAGGCATCTAAACTGTCAAAATCACTCGGGTATCGCACTCGGCCTGAGCCACATCAACCCTTAACATGGATGGATTTTTTGTTCCCACAGGTTTCAAACCAGTGACTTAACATCCCGGAGTGCCTTAACAACACACTCTGTCCCCGACTGTCCTACACCTTGGGGACCATTAGTGCTTTAATATTAATACAATGCACCGGGATACTTTTTTTGGTGAAAATTATATGATTTATTTATAAAATATATTTAATATCTTTTGTATTGAATGGTATAGGTTGTATATTAATAAAAACAAATGTACGAGAATTGTTCAAGTAACAAATATTCTAATGGATACAAAGATAGCACATCCAAAAAGGAAAAAAAGACAAGTTCTTTGTAAATTCTATACAAAATCAATATGTTAAAAAGGCAAGTTCTTTGTAAATTCTATAAAAAATTAATGTGTTTGAATTATATGTAAGTTTAACTAATATGTATTGGTTAGTGCATGTCCTGCAGAGACATAAAATGAGGAAGCTCGATAAGATTCTTTGTGATCTAAGTGCAGAAGAGCGTAAAAGCTTGATGGAAAAATTGCAAAATGATGAACCAGGTGAATGAAAAAATTCTATTCAATATGAATTTTTTGTTATTAATTTTCATTAATTTTTTACTTTAAAATATTAGATAGCATGTTCAAAACAATCTATTAATTCACATATGTTTAATGTTCTACAACTGGGACCAACAATGAAGGAACGAAATGTTGTCCTAAGAAAATAAAAATTATAGAAGATGTAAATGATGATGAATTGGTCCTTAGCTCATCTAGAGTGGTGTTGGAAGTTAATGAAAAGGGGGGAAGCTTTTACAAAACTATGAGGGATATAGTGGAACAAACGTATAGGTGTACTTTCCACTTACAATGCATAAATCAATCCAATGATTCAAAGAACCGGGTTATATCTAAACTACGAGAATCGCTTCCAAAGCAATGGTCAATGAGACCTGTCACACTTGCAATAGCAAAAGCATACAACAACAAAAAAGAATCATTCAAAAAGTAATATTTCTAAAAATGTTTTTTCTAGAATATGTATATATTACTACAAATCATTCCTAATTTATTAATATCAATCTTGTTATATTTAGTTTTCAGATATCAATATAAAAATATTTAATTGTCATGTTAATTTTTTCAGGAAGATTATGCAAAATTCCAAAGGATCAATGAGCTCATATCTGAAATATGTCAATAGGATTGTTGAAAAAAGTGTACAAGAAGATGGTAAAAGAAATTGACATAATTGCATCCCAAGAGCCATATCAACAACAATGTGCTTCAAAAGTACATATAAATAAATAAATTAGCATTAATTATTAATTTTCAAGTATTTTCTTCCAGAAAAGAAAACAAAATGGAACTCATTCAACACATAAAACAGGACAACAAGGAAGAAAAATGTTGATAGCAAAATTTGAGAGTAATTGTTATTTCCTTATAACATTAACTTAAGATTTCATTTTTGTATATTTTAAGTTGTTTTACAACAGTCATCATTGAATGTCTTCAAACGAGTGCTAACATACAAAGAAGAGCCACCACAAGAATTGATTGACCTTGGGCTAAGTAAGGGTTGTGAGTATATGTTGTCATATGAAAAATTAATTGTGGAATTTGTAAGTATCTACGTTGTTTTAGTTCTCTCATTTTATAATTAATTGAACAAAAAAATCTTTTATATTAAATCTATAATGTATTATGGGGCATATTAAAACTGTAGGAAACAAAGTATAGAAATGTGTCAACAAAAGAATTGTTGATAGAAGGCATAAGATTTGGTTTTGAAAAAATGTGTATCATTCAGGACTCGATTCTTGCTATGGTATGCCGCTTTTCAATTTACATTCATGTATATTATTTATTTCAATTTTCATTATTATCACCAATGCAGAGACACTCATTACACTTTCTTTTTACTTTTGTAGATGGAATCATTTGAAGAAGAGGAAAACAATCGAGCCAATCAACAAATCATTCAACCAAATAAGCCAAGTCATTGAAGTAGTTCGAGCACGTCTGACAACAATTCCAGCAAAGAATGATGATCAATATATTTGGATATCAATGCAAGTTGTTGTATTTTTTGAAATAATTGTCTGTGAAAATCAGACATTTTGTTTAATGTAATGGACATAGTATTGTCCCAATTGAAAGACAAGGGGTTACCAATAAGGGTCCCATTTTGTATGACAAAGAGCCTCTTATTTATATATAATAAAATATGTTTTGTTTTATTCTTTTGTGTTGTCCAATGTTCCTGGGAAATGTTACATCGTTGAATAAATATATGGACAATTAAATATTATAATGAAGAGATGCAAACACTAATGATATAACAAGATAATCCAAACATCATATCCAAATGCACTAATCAAAATTTAATTTATATGAATACTATTATAAGATATATGTCAATTTTTTGATAAACAATGGAATTAAAAAATAACAATAATTGTGCACTATCATAGGTCGATGCTTCTAAAAGGAGAAAATGACAATCAATGCATTCAATGATAAAAAGAAATGGTGCCTTTAATTATAACATAAACCAATGTTGTAACATAATATGCACCGACGATGACATAAATTGAAAAAACATCGATATTAATAATATTTTAACAAAAAATAATAAGAAGAAGAATGCGGCTTATCGATGCGTTCAATTTATAAGCACACTAGTGCTTCTCTTTCACGAGTCTGCATCAGGGCCTTCTCGACATCATGCACCGATCCTGTTTGTGTTTTAACGCACATGTGTATGTTATCATTGATTTTTCTGGTGCTTTATTCCTATTAAGGCACCAGACTGTTTATGTTTATAAGAGCACCGGTGCCCCATATTTCTTGGACAACCCCAGTGCTTTGGTTGACATGTGAGCACCAGGGCTTTAAGTTCAAGAACGCATCGACACTCGATATCATATATTTGATTGGTGCATTGTTGTTATTAAAGCATCGGGCTATATTTTGTATAAACGCATCGTGGCTCCAATATTTTAAGACTTGACCGATGCCTATTGTGTAATGTAGGCACCAATGCATTAATTCTTTAAGCACACCGATGCATATGGTCTGTGAAGCCCACCGCATGGAAACACATCCGCTACAACCTCTGCCCGCCTAGATGTTTTTAGTTATAATGAAGTTCCATTATAATATCCGCAAAACCATCCCCTACCAAAAACAAATGTTTTCGCGGAGTTTTTTTTGACAATTTTTGTCAAATTTTTAACACTAAAAACCTCGCTAAAGGGTATTTTCCTTGTAGTGTATGTATCAATAAAACACTCAATATAGGGCCCAAAGAAGCAATACGAATTTTTTATTCACCCAAGAAAAAGGTAATATTCTCATCATATTACATCTTTGCACCAACAAAAAAGAGGTGTGCCTTAGGTACTAGTTTGAATCACATGTGTTACATGTTATGGTGGGTGGAAAAAGTTTATAAGTTAAGAAAAAAAAAATATCCAACATTTATTGTTGTAAAAGAGAAAAAATAGAATATATTTATCTTAATTTTGGATCTTCTAAATGAAAAAAGTTTTGCAGTTTAATTGTTTTTTATCTCTTCATATTTAATAAATCTCAAAAATGCTTTTATATGGTATATAGAAAATAGTGATTTCTTTTTAATTGATAGATGAATGTCATGTCATGTCGGTGTTGTATATGGGGTAATCAAATTTAGCAAACCAACATGCACACAAAACTCTGTATATTTTAATTAAACCAAACGCTTATTTATACAAAAAGTTTTCCCCCGACAACCCTAACAAACTCATGAGGGAATCTCTCAACCACACACACATAATTAGGATATGATAGTTGGAGAGGATTTTCACAACTAACTAGATCTAACAAATCCAAACCAATCCGTAAGCATTAATTCTAACACCCTCCCTTAATGCTTACATCACAAATAACAATATTGAAATCACATAAACACATTTTACAAAAAATGTTTGTCTAGTCTGTCTTCATTAGCGCCTTTATCCACTTCTAAACTCTCGTAGACTATGCTCTTTCTGTCTCTTTCATTCGATCTACCACTTCATTCATTGAAGATACAATTGTTTATTACCATTGATGACGTATATGTAATGACTGCACTGCTAGCTATTCTATTGACATACTTCCATCTGTTGAAATACATGGTTTGTCGTTGTATTCACCAGGTATCTAGCAAAGCAGTCTATTATATATTACTTCCATATGTCGAAGTACATGGTCTGTCGTTGTATTCATCAGTTTTCTAGGAAGGTAATAGATACAGAATGTACCCAGAACTCAATCTTACAAAGTGACCTTTTCACAAACACACAAACTCACAAACTATACACATAACCAGTAGTCATTGTTCTTGGGTCACCACATCCTCCAAGAACCACAAGTCGTAACAGACTGTAGACATAACCAAGCCAATGAACATGTTCTTGTGGCAAGGCGTGGCTTCCACACACACTAGCTTAAGTTAAGTTACCCTATTTTATGAGAGGTTCTTCATTAAAAGAAAACTCACACGCACACAAGCTCTTCAAAGCTTTCACACTCACACTCTACACACCAAATAAAATAGCTAACATCTGACATCAATTGTAGCACGCATGTTAGCAACGAGGGCATTTTTATGTCTGACAATATGTTGGAAAGCAGGATGAGACATAACGAACTGCTTAAATGACATATGGACGCATCCACCATCTTTTTGTATGATGGATTTTTTTTTTAGAGAATACATGTTTGTAGCAGTAACAATCACACTACTAGCAAAACATTGTTGATCATCAACATCACATTCTACTTTGAAGCAAGAGCCCCAAGTAAACCAATTTTTATAAAGATCTAATCTCAGAGTTGTTGTGTTTCTTTCGTAGCATCGCTTGTACACATTTATGTAACCCAATCATTATGAAAAATAGTATGTTGTAGTTGCATGCTGCCAATCAAGATCTCCTCGAATAGTATGATATGTCCTCCACAAGAATCCAAACAGTGTACAAAACGCAATACTCTGGGTTGACGTCATATGCTACTTCCTTCCGTTTAAAGAAATTTAAATTCAACACGTAGAGCGATTCCAGAGGCGTGTCTTCTTCATGGCCAAGGAGGTCACCGTTGTTAGATCACCCAAACATAAGCACATTATTGTTCGAATCTCCTCTTGAATACCTATTTTTTGCACGCGTGAAATTATGAGGGACTTAGAAAAATATTGTAAACACATAAAACTAATCTAATTCTACTCTCCAACAAATTAACCTCATATATTTTTGGGCCCTCCCGTGAGGGAGTTACTCCAGATCACCTTGTACCAATTTAGCAAACCAACATGTACACAAAAAACTATATATTTTTATTAAACCAAACACAAATTTATACAAAGTTTTCCCTCAACAACATAACAAACTCATGAGGGAATCTCTCAACCACACACACATAATTAGGCTCTGATACTTGGAGAGATCTTTCACAACTAACTAGATGTAACAAATCTAAACCAAATTGTAAGCATCGATTCTAACACTCAACTCATTGTATATGGAGCACTCAAATCATCTCATTTTCAATCGTTATATATGGAGCACTCAAATCGTCTCATTTTCAATCGTTGTATATAGAGCACTCAAATCGTAAATCTAATGATATAGATCATTTTAAAATCTACCAAAATCTCCAAAAACAAAATTATGTGAAAAAAAAAAAAAAAAAAATATTCCACAACACACATAAAACCCTAACTTTTTTTACCCAAAGCAGTATGATACCCCTTATCCCAAGCCTGTCATGTGGCTGATGATGACGTCAAAATACCAACCTTATCGCTTAAAACACGCACAGCGTACTCCCTGAAGAAACGATATGTATAACGTGATTTCCCTTGTGACCACAAGCTCCAAGGTATTTCTGGACTCAACCACTGTACAATCGAGATGGCTTGCATAGTCGAGCATGTGACTTTGTTGGCAATTAGGAAAGAGACACGTATCGATTCTGGAAACTTCCATTCCATTGCTAAGGTCGGGGCAGGAAAACCTTGGGCAGGGAAACCTTGAGAGTCTACGTTATAAGCGACAATTATTCCAGACGAGACACATAAATGGACCAATACTGCCCAGTTCCATGGTCACGCATTAAATCTGGGGAGATATGTTATTGCGAAGGAATTGCTACCGAGTACAGACAGAAAGAATCCCCGGCCACAAGGAAAGCAGGCCGAGATTCGATCCAAGGACCTGTTGCAGACTGTCCCTAGGTGCATGAAATCTGGGGAGGAAATGCAACGGACGACAGACAGAAAGGATCCACTGGCTACAAGGAAAGTAGCCCCAAGATTCGATCCAAGGACCTCCTGCAGACCGTCCCCAAGGACTGATTCTGGCGTCTGTATCGCAGGGAATGAAGGCGCAAATGTCTCTATATGGGATTGCGGGAGTCCTCTATATGATTCGTATGAGCTCGTTTCCTTCTTCAATCAGCTGGATAAAGGATTGATGTCTCCTCCTCCAGCAGCAACAGATCATAGTAACTGCAGCAACCGCATTGGAAAGCAGGAAATCCCATCTGATCCCATCTTTCCGTCTAAATTCATTTTTGAAAACGTGAATGTCAAGTGTGAATGCAAGAAGCTGAAGAAACATCGATTCCGGCGGTTCTTTCGATTGGCGTTCAAAATTTCGCGTGTTCTTGCGCTGTGAGCGAGCGATGCCCAATGCCCGCGCCATCGATCAATCAAAGCTGAATATGGCGGAAAGTGTTCAGGTCATTCTGTTCACAGAGTTGCTTGACAGATGCCCAAGATGATTTAGGAGAAGCCTCTCTCTGTTTCACCAGTGTTTGTAAAACCCCAATAAAAATTACTGGCCGACTATGGAGAGCGTGTTCAAAATGTACTCAAAAGTATATTTTCAGGGTGTCTTCCTGATATATTGTCAATCCAAAATTCTGGGCATCCTTCTGATGTATTTTTAATGCCTACGAAATGGTTTTTCTTTCTTTGGTGATTTTTTTTTAATTCATTTTTGCTTTGATAAATATGAACAATAAAAAATAGTGATATTGTGTATAAATTTTGAAAAAAAAAACCATTTTATAAAACAATTATACAACTCAATTTCTATTAATTTTAATGTTAATAAATATTATAATTTTAATTATAGAATTTTATAATTTATGAAAATATTTAAAAAGATATTATGTATTACTAAGTAATCATTTCATTTTATATAAATAAATATCATTTATAAAATTTAATACAAAAGATTATATAAATTCAACATATTATAATATTTATGTTAATAGAATATTCTTATATTTAAGAACTCATCTATCCGTAAAATAAATTGAATTTGGCAGTAATCTTAAAATTATATTTTTTTTTTACTCACGAGTATCTAAGTCGTCAAAATCACATTCGTGGATGACACTCTACCGTTTTGAACGGGAATAATATTTATCCCCGGTTTTGAATTTGAATGGAAATAATATTTCTCCACTTTTGAACAGGGATACTACTTCTCTGCGGTTGTGAAATTATATCTCTCCTTCTTTTTTTAAGGAGATATTTTATTAATACTTCTCTTTGGTTTTTACCTTGTTTACCCAGAATAATCTTTGTAGTTTCTCCAGACTTCTATGAGGTTTTCAGAAATTATTTTTGGCTTCTTCAAAAGGTTGAGCAATTGGACATCTCAAATGAGGTGAGTCACTTTTTACTTTGATTCAATTTTAATTTTACGTAAAGAGATTTAAATAGATTTTATTTATTTTATATTTTAAGTTTCATAAGTAAAAGTTGGTTTGAGAGATAAAGTCAATCCATAATAATAATTGTTACATCTTTTTTCTCTTCTTTTCAATATTTTCAATATGAGCACTCCACCACCTATTCCAAAAACTCAGCTTAAGAAGGAGAGGCCCCCCAAAATCACCCTAGATATCATTTACGATTATATGGAATCAATAGAAAAAAAAAAGAGAAGAGAGAGATGCCAAAATCCAAATAGAGTTAGAAACATTAGAAAAAAAGAGTGAAGAAAGAGACGTAAAAATCCAAATAGAGCTAGAGGCAATGATTGATAAAAAAATTAAAGATACCATTCAAACTCAAATAGAGGATAGATTCTTAGGGTTCAAGAGTGAATTGCAAACAATGAATGTTACACATTATTTTCGTCACTACTATGATCGTTAATGATGTAAACTTATATGTTGCCTTCAGAGGGGTCAGTGGCCTGAATTCCTGAAGAAAGAAGGGAGAAGAACTTTGCCTAAGAGAAGAAATTGGATTTTCCTTTGTAAAAACCTATTAAGGAGGATTTCTGCAGGCTACTCTATACGCAGGGTGCAGAAATGTCTGATTTCCACAGGTTGCACTATAGCTAGGCTGCGTAGTTTCCGCAGGCTGGACTATAGCTAGGGTGCGACGACCTTCATACGTGGGAAAAACGAGCATTTTCTCGATGCTTCCTGAAACACCATTGAAGAGAATTATGATAATCAAAGGAATTTGCGCTTTGACAAAAGTAAAGTGGACATTTTCTTAAAGGATTTAAATAGTAAATTAAACCTCCTAACTTATAAGGAAAACATTGAAGAACTCTATCATAATTTTACAACTACCCTTTCCACTTCTCTTAACAATTTCTCTTTCGAGGTGTCCTATAAAAAGAATAATAGAACGACCAACCCTTGGTATGATAAAGAATGTAAAATTGCTAGGAAATCCATTAGGGATGCTTCTAATGAGTCCTTAAAACTCGATAAGATGAATACGTAGAAAGCCCTAATTAAAAGGAAAAAAAGATACTATATCAATAAAATTCAAGAGCAACTTTCACAACTATACAAGTTGGATCCTAAGAAGTTCTGGAGCCAAATTCTAAAACGTAATACTAAAGAAAATAATAGGATTCCCTTAAGGACCTGAAATTCCTACCTTAAAAGTCTTTACGAGTTCCCTAATTCCATGGACACCATTCCTATTGTCCCTACTGTTGGAAGGTTTACAGTTGGGAGTAAGCTTGTCATTGATGGCAAGAAAAACAATGGCAAAGATCAACGATGGGAAAGAACAGCAATGGCAAGAACAGCGAAATCACGAAGTGACAAAAT
This sequence comes from Picea mariana, assembly GCA_032191745.1. Classification (NCBI taxonomy): domain Eukaryota; kingdom Viridiplantae; phylum Streptophyta; class Pinopsida; order Pinales; family Pinaceae; genus Picea; species Picea mariana. Next base: position 6,513 of record JASDQU010185958.1, on the reverse strand, counting down.
CGCAAGGTGGACGAAATCGCGAAGCGGCAAAATCGCGAAGGTGGATGAAATCGCGAAGCAGCGAAATCACAAAGTGGCAAAATCGCTAGAAGATTTGAGCCGTAGGATCTGGGGTATCTACGAAGGCTCAATAACCGTTAGATATGGTGAAGCTGCAAGGTGGATAAGTTCAAGAGTCATCCAACTCCCCAAAAGTGACGTGGACCGTTGATCTATAGGACACATGGCGAAAGATCGTCATATCGCTGACCGGAAAGTCAAAGGAACGGGGTTCCCTAACCTTTTGATTTCGCGAGACAATCTCATCCATCAGATCAAGGTTTGCTCTGGACCGTTGATCTAAGCTCCATCTCGGAGCTTCACGTATCGCGACTTGGAGTGACGAGAACCTCCATCACAGGAATCACGAGATGCGAACTCACGATAAGATCTGGACCATCAAATCACCAAGTGTTTTGGAACGTTGATCTAAGCTCCATCTCGGAGCTTCGCGTATCGCGACTTGGAGTGACAAGAACCTCCATCACAAGATTCGTGAGATGAGAACTCACGATAAGATCTGGACCGTCAGATCACCAAGTGTTCTGGACCGTTGATCTAAGCTCCATCTCGGAGCTTCGCGTATCGGGACTTGGAGTGACAAGAACCTCCATCGAAGGAATCGCGAGATGCGAATTCATGATGAGATCTGGACCGTAGATTCATCAAGATCGTGGACCGTTGATCTCAGCTCCATCTCAGGGTTTCGGGGATCACGACTTGTAGATTTGAGATGCCTTATCTCCAGACTCACGAAATGAAAAATCGTAAAAGCACTTTATGCATAAGCGTTTTGTCACCGCGTGTGGTCACGTGGAGGAAGGACTTAGTGCAGATAAGCTCCGCCTCAAAATTTCGGGGATTGCGTCTGGGAGTGTCAAGACACGGGATCATACGAATGCCGAAATACCGAAAAGGTGAAATATCGCTATAACCGGTGGTCACCGCCTGTAGTCACGTAGAGGAGGGAGCTAGAGAAGCCAAGCTCCTTTTCGGAGCTCGCAACATGAAGAGTCAAGATGCCTCATCACAGAATATTCGAATTGCGAAAGTGCGAAACACATAAATCACAGTTAATCCAACGGTGCAGATGAAACTGAAGGAGATCAGAGGGGTACTGTTGCACGTCACAGTGTAATTTCCAGAACCACTGATGGTGTCTGCCAGAGGACTCGAAGACACTTTAGGGTGATTGACAGAGGAGATGAAGAGTCTCTGGGAATCTTCAAGAGGGATGAAGATGCTCGTGGAGGCGATTGACAACTGGATGAGCATTGAAGCTTGTAACTGGAACAGAGAAGGTGAGCTTGACTGTCACAGAGAAGACGAAGAGTCTCAACTACCAGAGAGGCTGAGGAATCTCAGCATAACATACAGTGATGTTGAACGAGTGGAAAAACAGCCAGAGAAGCTGAAGAGTCACGATGATGATCAGACAGAGCACTCGAGTTGTGGAGGATATCGATGCGGTGTGAGTATGCAGAGGTATTGCGCACATTGCATGCACAAGGTGCACAAAAGCTATAAATACACAGTACAGAGAAGAGATGTGGTTGTTGTTGTTGCTGGGATTGTTGTGGATGTTGTTGAAGGTGATTCATGCATAAAGAAGGATCAGAGTGCAGCAGCTGAGAAGAACAGAAGAAGAATTATGCAGCGAATGGACATGGCGCACAGAGCATAAAAGCAAAAGAACAGAATGGGCAGCGGATGCATGCTGGAAGACAGCGAGGAAGTCTGAGTAGCAAAATCTTGCAGAACAGTGATGAGACTGGTAAGCTGTTATTGAACACTATTTCACTGTAATAGGTTTCAGTATTTCATATTGATAATCCAGGGACGTTGGGAGGTGCTAGGGAGGACTGGTGTCCTCAGAGGGTCAAGTGGGTGCTTGAACATAGGGAGTTGGTGCTTCCTTCTAGTTGGTGCTAGAGAAACCAGGGAGTTGGTGCTTCCTTCTAGTGGGTGCTAGAGAAAAACAGAGAGTTAGTGCTCTCAGCAAGTTGCAGCTTACAAAACAGAGGTTGTAGCCTCACAATGAGTTGGTGCTCAAATTTATGATAATGTAAAGAATGTAAATAATACTTATCATATAAAGAAGAAGAGGTTTTTACCCTGTATGGGTTTCCTTGGGAAATATCTATCTCTATGTTTCTCATATATGTGACTGATGTTGAATGTGCCATTGTTCATTTCCTTGCATTATTGTGATCATCATTGAGTGCCTTGTAAATATTTTAAAAGAAGCATAATTGTTTAAGCACGGTGACAACTGATTCACCCCCCGCCTCTCTCAGTTGTTCAACACCTACAAAGGAAGAATTTTTTTCTTTAGATGACATAGAGTTCGGGGTTAAGTAGCTCACAAATGGGAAAGCTAAGGACATTGAAGGCTACCAAGCTGAAATTTTTAAAATTGGAGGGCCAATCCTTTTCCCTCACATACACAAGCTCTTCAATTTTGCAGTAAAGCAGGGCTTCCCTAAACCTTGGACGCAAAGCCTCATTGTTCCTATTTTTAAAAATGGGGATAGAAACATTCCCTCTAATTATAGGACCATTATGATTAGCCCGATTTTAGCCAAGCTTTATGGAATTATTTTGGAAAAGAAGATTAGCCTTTGGCTAGAAAGTCATGGTAAAAGAGCTAAAGGTCGGGTTGGGTTTAGGAGATATCATTCAACTGTGGACCATCTTGTGACCTTTAGGATCATTGCAGAGGAGTTCTGCAATACCAAAACCAATATTTTTTGTTGTTTTGTTGACTTTAGAAAAGCTTTTGACATGGTTCCTAGGAAAAACCTTTGGAATAGGTTGGAAGAGATAAAAGTGCTTCTCGAGTTGAGGGTTGTTGCAATAAGGATGTATGAGAATGTTATTGCTAAGTTTCAAAACACTGAAGGCTGGTCAAAAGAGATTAGCTGCAATATCGAAGTCAAACAAGGTTGTCTCTTGTCCCCTACCCTTTTTGGCATATACATTGACAAGTTAGAAGAATGCTTGGAAAAAGCAGGTTGTGTCGGCCCTACTCTCACTAGTATAGTCATCAATCTTCTTCTTTATGCCGATGATATTGTTCTTATGGAAAGGAGTCCCCATGATCTTGAAAACCAACTAAGACTCCTCAATGATTTTTGCTCCAATATGGGTATGACTGTTAATACTGATAAGACTAAGGTCATGATTATTAAATCCAATAAGATCCCTTATGATACCTTTGTATATGACAACAACAACTTGGAGGAAGTGACTTCATACAAATATCTTGGAATTGATATTCACCACAAGCTCAATTGGAATTATAGCATTGAGAAAATGATTATTGGGGGATGGAAAGCTTATTATGGGCTTGAAAACAATTGTAAATCAACTGATCTTTGGAGTTGGGATAAGAAGAAACTCATGTTTGAGACTCTTGTTACACCTGTTATTCTTTATGGATGTGAAGTCTAGGGTTGTAGTATCTCTCGTGAATCCTGGAGAAAGATGGAGCAAATACAAAAGAATTTTATAACCTATAATCTCAAAATTAAAGGAAATACGTCCTATCCCATCCTCCTCTTAGAAACAAGCCTCTCCCCCATTGAGAGCATGGCTATGAATAGATACCTAATGTATAAGAACAAGTTAAACAACATGGAAGACAAGAGGCTACCTAAAATTGCTTCAAAATCAAGTCATAACCACCATCGAATCAAGCGAGGATGGCATAAAGACGTCTGGTCTTGGCTAAGCTACTGAGGAATCATGGAAAAAACCATTTTGCAGAATAAAGATACTATTAAAAAAACGTCAAATCAAAATTTAAGGAGAAAATGTGGTGTGATAAAGAGTTAGAGGAAAAAATAAAATTAAGGTATTATAAAGATGTAATCAACCCTAATCTAGAAGATCAAAATTATCTATCTGTTTTGCCAAGTGTAAATAAAAAAATAAGCATTGCTAAGATAAGAACAAATTCTCACGAGCTCCATAGTGAAACTGGGC
>JASDQU010185957.1:0-11840 GCA_032191745.1 Picea mariana | reverse complement strand
CTTGTCATCTTAATGCATGTCCCCTACGAGGCCAGAGTACAAAGAATTGGGTCTCAAGCTTGTTTTTCTTAAGGAGAAAAGCTCTTGCACACCCAAGTGACCTCTCATGGAAGGAGAAAAGAAATATGGTAGGACAGGAGATCCTTTCAAAATGTTTCTTAAGGAAACCCTCATGCAATAGAGGAACGAGATGATGGATAGTTTCATGCAAATCCTTCGGCGGCTACCAACATGTGATGCATCTTCTTCGAGCGGAGGCGTTTCCCCCTTGAAGGTACAAATAAACTTCTATATTCCTGTATTTGAAGGTCAGATAGATGCAAATGGTGTAGAAAAGTGGTTGAATCTACTAGAAGTGTATTTTTATGTCCATAACTTTTTGAATAGAGAAAATAATACTTTTGCACTCGTCAAAGTTGTTCCCCATGTCAAAGATTGGTGGGAAACTTTCTGTGAGAAAAAGGAAACAAAGTTACCCTCATTATTTACAGTCATGACCACCCGGGAATCCTTCAGGGATGCTATTAAGGAACAATACTACCATGTTGGAAGTTATGACGACTTTTATACCAAATGGACCACATTGCGGTAAGAAAGAGACAAAGCAGTGCCAGAGTTCACAAATATCTTCCATACCTTGCGCACCAAGTTGGGTATCAAATATTAAAAGCGACATTTGGTGATCAAATATCATGGTTCTCTGCATAGATACATCCATATCGAAATGGAATTTCTATACATCTCGTCCTTGGGCGTGACCTACTAATATTCCATCAAAATCGAGCAGAAGCTCAAACAAAAGGCACGACAATTTGGGCCTTGGAACCACTCACAACAAAAGATAGGAAAGGGTGGCCCCAACCCACAAAACAAAGGGAAGAGAAAAGATGGACAGTATCAGGACAACTAGTCCAAGCCACAAGCAAAGAGGGACATTGGGAAGACAAATAAAGATACCGGGAAGTGGTGCGACTTCCATAAGAGCCCTTGGCATAACACTGCTGACTACCACTCAAAGTAGTTGCTCGTGGCTGAAGTAAAATCCTCTGAATCAAATGTGGATTATAACTCTGAGTCAGAACTAGAAAGGGGAAGATGGATCATTGACGTGGAACCCAGTGCCACCATTGCTACCACCAAGCTGTAGTCTGATGAACCAGATGAGCCAGAAGAAGGAGAGTGCCTCTTCCATTCATAGATGTGGGTAAAAGGAACCTTGTTGCACTTCATCGTTGATAGTGATAGCCATAAGAACCTCATCTTAGCAGAGGTTGTCAAGCAGTTGGCCCTGCTGACAACGTCACACCCACAACCCTACACCATTGGATGGCTCCGCCAAGGAAACGATCTTCATGTCAACCAACAATGTTGAATTTCGTATGACATCAAGCCCTTCAAAGATGAGGTATTGTGTGATGTTGTTCCTCTTGAAGTTTGTAATGTTCTTTTGGGCCAACCTTATCTATGGAAACATCATGCTGTATATGAGTCTAGGCCTCGTACTGTTATTATTACTTTGAACGGGAAATTGTACAGGATACCCGAGGCAGTCCCACCTAGTGCTATTTCCTTGATCTCTACCAAGCAATGTAGTAAGGTCATCTCTCAAATGGGGAAGTTTGTCTTCTTCATGATTCGCTCTCGGAATGAGCGAAAGATCATAGCCACATCCAGGGTCTCTGTGACTGACCTCTCCACACAAAAGAAGCAAGTAGATAAGGTTGTCGAAGAATACTCGAATATATTCTCCTCACCTACCAGGGTACCTCTTCACTGTCATGTTAAGTACCCCATCGATCTAACCCTTGATGCACTGCTTCCCAATGGGCCAGTCTATCACTGCTCTATGTTAAAGAATGAGGAGATCAAGTGACAGATCCAAGAACTGCTCCACAAGGGGCACATATGTCCTAGCTCATCACCTTGTGGGAGCCCAATCATGTTGGTACAGAAGAAAGATGGAACCTAGCGAATCTGCATTGATTACCAGGCCCTAAATAAAATAAAAGTCAGAAACTGATACCCAATTCCCCGAATCGATGACCCCCTTGATTATCTCATGGGGGGGAAATACTTCAGTAAGATTGATCTCAATTCTAGCTACCACCGGGTCCTTATAGAACAAACAAATGTATGGAAGACCTCCTTCAAGTCAAAGGAAGGCCTTTTTGAATGGTTGGTCATGCCCTTTGGTTTGACAAAAGCTCCAGCCACTTTCATGAGGATGATGGATGATATCTTGTGACCATTCACCAATACTTTTGTAGTGGTGTATCTAGATGGCATTCTCATTTACAACAAGTCTTATGCAGAACATTTGCATCATATTCATCAAGTTATGCACATGCTGCAGTAGCACAAGTTATACGCCAACTTTAAAAAATGATCCTTTGGCATGGACAAGGTCCATTACCTGGGCTACATTTTTTATCAGCATGGTGTACATGTGGATCAAGCCAAGATCCAAGTAATCCGTGATTGGCCAGCCCCAACCACACTCACTGATCTTTGGAGCTTCTTGGGCCTTGCCAATTTCTACCGCAGGTTCCTATTGGGATTCTCCCATATTGCATGGGCCCCTAGCCAAATAAACAAGGGTGGTGGTAAGGAAAAATTTGCGTGGGGTCAGTCAAAACAACAAGCATTTGATGATTTGAAGGAGCGTTTGTGCTCAGCCCCAATACTTTCACTACCAGACTTGCAGCAACCCTTTGAGATCGAGACAAATTCTTCAGAATATGTTGTGGGCGTCGTTCTCACTCAGCATGACCACCCCATGGACTATCATAGTGAGACACTATCAAATGTTCTCCATAAGTACCCTACTTACGACAAAGAAATGTACTCCATTGTGCAAGACTGTCGCCAGTGAAGACATTGTATTCTTGGGAGGGAGACAATCATCCACACTGATCATAAGCCACTACAGTTCATGCAAACATAAGGCAAATTATAGAATGACTGCCATCAAAAGTGGTCCACATAGTTACAATAATTCCACCTCAACATCAAGTATAAAACAAGAAGCACCAACTGTGTCATTGATTTCCTCAGTAGACCACCAGTTTTGGCACTCGCCATGGTGCTAGACTCTTGTGGCCATGAGACCTCTAGATGGCCCCAACTCTATGAGACAGACATGGACTTTTCCACCACCTACCAAATGTTGGGTGCAAACATAGTTATCGATAATTTCCATCTTCAATATGGGTTGTTGTGTCGTTTGGGCCATATCTGCGTTCCATCAAGCGAGCGAGCGAAGCTGATCTGAGAATCTCACTACAGTTGAGTGGCAAGACACTTTGGCCTTGAAAAGACAGTGACGATGCTAAAGAAATATTTCTACTAGCCTAAACTTCGATAGGATATCAACAAGTATATCAGGTCCTGCGCTCCCTGCGCTATTGCCAAACCGACCACTAAGAAACGGGGATTCTACAACCCTCTTCCTACTCCTGACAGGCCATGGGAATCCATCTCAATGGACTAAATGTCAAGCCTCCCATCCACCAAGCAGAGAAATGACTATTTTTTTTGTGGTTGTTGATCGCTTTTCTAAGATGGCGATTCTGGTTGCCTACAAGAAGAAAATCACAACAGAAGCCACTGCCAAGCTCTTCTTTGAATGAGACTGGGTACATTTTTGGATCCCCCAAACCATTTTCTCAGATCAGGACAATCTATTTGTTATCACATTCTAGTCGAGCCTCTAGTCACTGCTTGACACCAAGCTCACTAAATCCATGGACTTCCACCCCCAGACAGATGGCCAAAACGAAGTCGTAAATTGAATGATCGTGCATATCCTGTGCATGTATAATTCCAAGAACCTTCATACATGGGATGAGAGTATTTCCTATGTCCAACATAGCTACAATCAAGCCCTACATAGCTCAACTGGCCACAACCCCTTTCAGGTGGGGTTGGGATTCCAAGCATTGGGTCCCATAGATGTTGCACTTCCCCTTGCGATCACCTCGACCGACTCATATCCTACTCCAACTGAAGCTGACAAAGCCACCCGGTTCATTGAGCGGATCCATCACATCCACCAACAGGTTCATGATATCCTACATAAGTCCAATGACAAGTACAAGCAACGCCATGATAAACATCGGGTGCCACATAAGTTTTAGGTGGGAGACAAAGTTTGGTTGCACTTGCAGAAAGAACGCCTTACAGGACCCCATCGGAAGCTTCACCCACTCCATTATGGGTCATACACCATCACCAAGGCTATGGGGGTTAATTATTTTGATCTCAACATTCCTCCTTTCCTTGGCCTTCACACAGTGTTCAACGTGGACCTCCTTCGGCCTTATTTCCCACCATTATTGGACACCTCAGATGTAGTAGAACATATGACACCAACAAAGCTCAACCCCAACTACATAAAAAATGTATCCAGTGATCATATGGTGGACACACAGATCAAGGGCACTCGACAACAAATGATCCAACTTTATCTAGTCATTAAAGTAGGGAAACTCCTGCACCAAGGCAAGTGGCTCACCCAGGGCTAAATTCAGCAGAAATTTCCTCATCTAATGGGGGAAATCAACACAATGGAGACCACTGCTTCCTAAGGAGGGAGTATTGATCCAGGTGGATATCAGTGGCCACCCACCTTTTTCATCTAGCTCAAAACAACTTTCTGGCAATTTTCGTAATTTACTATTTTTAGCCGTTTTTCAGGTCCTGAACTTCCGGAGCCGTTTTGAGGCCCTAAGCGATGTTTTTTTGGGTATGTTGCAGTTGAAAATTTTCATCATGAAATTTTCAAAAATTGTTGTATTCCTCAGATAGATCTTTCCAACGGGCTATCGTACACCTAAAACGAAGATCATATGCAAACGTTACGACTCCGAGAAGTTGATGTATTGACTTACCGAAACGGGGCCCACATGACTTTTGGTGCTTCATCTCCTAGGGTTAGGTTTTTGGATGTCTAGGGTTTTTGAAACTCCTATTTATTGTAAAAAGGCCTTAAGAGCCTCCTTGTAATTATCTTCTTGCGAATGAGCACAATCATCACATCTCTCCTCAGAGATAAGCCACCACCATTCCAACAAGCTTGTTTTCCGCTGCATTTTACAGTTTCATCTTATTTCCTTATTGAATAGAAAACCAATTTTACTGTATCTTTGATATTCTGTGTTAAGAATCTGTTAATAATTTGTAGTCATTTCATTATGCTCATAAAATTCGAATCACAGAGAGACATGTGGCGATAGATCACAAGCTTCGGGTAAATTGCATTGGAGTTTTAGTTGAAAGTTGAAACTTTTGAAACCCAAAGACTTGAAGGAAATCTAGGCTGTAAGACCCAGAGGATAGGTCACATAAATCTGTGGATTTTGGGTAAAGACCTAAAGTAAAATCAACCGTCTTATTTGAGAGGAAACACGACAACAATTTGCATACGTCGAGGGGGAGTGAAAGTTGAGAATTGAGAAATTCAAAGTCCGAAGACGTGAAGGGATCGCAGTCATTGATCCAAGAGGGAAACACGTCAGTGGATTATCAATTTTGGATAAAATCCATTGGGGAAAAATGAGAGTTGATATTTGATATTTCTGAATTCCGAAATCCGAAGTGACGAGAGTCGTCGAGGTGAAGGTGGACACGTGGCACCAGATCTAGAACTCTAGAAGAAGAGAGAGGGGGAAAAGGTTCAAAGACCCGGAGAATATCTCAATCATTTATCAAGGAGGGAGATCAAGGACCATTGATCTAGTTGAGGAGGCCAAAGTCTTGAAGTAGGAGAAGAACTGTCGATTGAGGAGGACGCGTGGCAGACGATCTTCTCTTTCATAGAAATCTCTCCGGAAGAAACGAGAGTTTGAGAACTGAAACTACCGAAGGCCAGACTTGCAGAGGAAATCGTAGCCACACATCTGTAGTGACAGGTGTCAGCAGATCCTCCACTCTGGAAGATAACTACTGAGGAGGAAGCGAGGGTTGAGAGTTGAAACTCTCGAAACCTGAATCACGAAATAAATCACAACTGTTGATTTAGAAAGGTTAGATCTGATCCGTAGATTTGGAAAGGATGGATCTGAGCCGTTAGTTTAGAAGCACTGTCAAGGTCGATGAGATCGACGGTCCCGTCACATTGCGGGGACCGAAGGTGCGCTAACTTTAAAAAATTGAGGCTCGGCCGTAATCCAGACTACGGTTTTGGAGAAACACATGGAGGCTCAAGGTGGATTGCGGGGTGAAAAGTAGTTTGGTTTCAAGCCACCCTTGGCCACACCCGCAATTGCATGGTTACGTAAGGCCATCGCCCAAGGTCATATCAAGGAAGGGGCTTATCAGAAAAGGAGGTAGCGCCTAGACTCTGAGATTTTGTAGGCATGAAGGGGAAGGTCCTGGGTACCATTAGACTTGCACCCAGAAGTCAAAAGGGTCTGTATTTAATTACAGAGCAAGACCATCAGGGTCTCAGAGAGTCATTTGGCTTCATAATCAAAGATCTTTGACTGGGAGGTCGGACTGGTTCCCCGACTTTCCAAATTAGAAACCATGAATGGAGAATCTGTCCTTAAAGAAGAGAAAAAAAAAATTATGCCCCTTCGTGGGTGTGTTAGATTAAGTAAAATAAAGTTTACACAAATATTGCATCAATTGAGTGTAGCTTGGGTAGTTGGGACGAATGATTGTTATCCTCCCCACTTAGGTTTATTTTGCATAAAGTGACATGTTAAATTCATAATGAGTATATTGTTATAATGGCTTTGAGTCATGTTGTTAATTTTTCTTATACCTTGAAGATTATAGATGTCAAACCTCCTCCTCATAATAAAATATTAGTTATAAATATTCTTACAAGTAATATATTTTTCTCTAAAATATTTTAAAATTATATTAAATAAAACTTCAGTGTTATTTTGTGGAAATATATAATATAAAATTATATAATATATTGTAAAATTTGTGACATAAATAAAATAAAAGACAAATTTCCATATTTTAATATACAAATAAATTGATTATTATAATAATGACTAAAATACGTTTCAATATTTTAGTAAATTTTGGTTTATGAAAACTCAACATATTTATGCTCAAAAAATTTACAATTCATTTTTTAAGAAGATAATAAAAAAATTCAAAAATTCAAAAATACATAAAATCACGAATAATTCAATTATTAAAAGAGTGGTTAACCAGAATATTTAAACCACCAGATTAGGTGCTAGCGGTTGGGTCCATGAAACCATCCGCACGTCATCTGGTCTCGAACTTGTATGGTAGTACATTGATGATTAATGGGGTAGCATGTAGCACTGAACTTGATGATTATAGCTCCAGAGACGTGGAATATGTTGGAAAATGTTGGGAAGGCTCAGTGGGATTATGATAATCTGAGTGCTCTAAAAGACAACACTAGACAAGTACTAAGTAACCCACTCTATTATTTTTGGTTTCTTTGTATGATTCATAGTGTTTGGATTCTAGGTTAGAGTGGGGCATCCGTTGGGATCATGCTCTACTTTAGTATGACTTATGAATCTTCCCCTGTTGCAGCTTGTGACTCTGCTTTTCCTTTATCTAAGCCCAAATTTAACCACTATGCCAAAAAGGAATGTTGCCAAGATAGGGGGAGGTAGGAACAAGATACCCATGGCCTACACTCTAAAGGAACCCCACCATGAGGAACCAAGATACATTACCTGGGTTGAGAAAGAAGCTCTTGTACTGGAGAGATTATTTAACTCTAGGTTCCCAAAGTCTATCAAATTCGAACTAGAAGAAATAGAAAGCATAATAAAAAGAAGGAAGACAAAATCTGTTTAATGAATATATTCAAGAGGAATTTGAGGTATGGGTTCAGGACCCAGGTTTTTCTTGAACCCGATATACAAAATTCTTCCAAATTACTTAAACTTATTGGATGGTGAAAGCCCTTAGAACCCAAGTTCTAGAGGAGAGGAATTCACAATAACAAAACATCCTGCATATAATTGAATTGTCGGATGGAAAATTTGAGGTAGTTTGCAAAGTCATGTTTAGGATAAAAATTGTTGTTTCATAGGTTACAGATGAAACTGAGGTCATGGACCATAAGGAGGGATCCCTTGGCTCCATCGGAACACAATCCAAGCCCATCCATCTAGATGAATACCACCAGCCTTCAGGTACAACACATGATGAATGGAGGGAAGTCAAACAACCAGTGGACCCACCTATGGATAACAATTTCTTGCCTCCTATTGTTTGATGTCATAATAGTATATTGTTATCTAGTTTATATGTGCAGTTATAGTATAATAGTTAAGGTTATTATCTCCTTTTGTAAAGCAATAAATAGTTGGACAATTCTAAAAATTATGGAAAGTATTCTCCTACTCAGTTAGTGGAGGAATTGTTTACCCTTGTAGTAGTTCTCCACTAGAGACATCTGTACCATTTTTGATATAATATAATGTTATGTTTGTGTTTTTAGCTTACAAAAATATAAAAAAAAAAACAATTTGAAAATCAGGTTATCCATTTAAATTATTTCTAAGGAATCTTAATGGAAAATTCTCAAATTTTCTTCTATATTCACAATAGTGTTATAGAAAATGCTTAGTGATTTCCCTTGAATAGTGACTCAACATATATTTGATAAGACTGATGTATATGAATAACCCATTCAAGCTTGATATTGACTAGTAATGAGGTTGTTGTATATGAATTACCCATCAAATCTCGTTGTAGGTGTAAATCATAAACAATTATCTACATTAGAGAAACGTTTCCCTCCAACAAACAATCAAATGAGAATGAGTCATCTAGGTACCATTCTATGGTTCTAGCGATCCATGATCAACAAACTGAGTAAGGGAATGCTCCCCAATTTAGAAAGGGGATGCATAGAAACCAAATAACAGAGTGTTGTGGCTTTCAATTAACTATTAAACATTCAGATGAATAGAAATTAACTTGGTAGAGATGAGCCATGAACAAAATAGTAATGTGAATCACTATGGTTAATGCACAACAAGCAATCACTCGATTTTTTTAATAATGGATTCAATTTTTTTGGGGGAGAGAATGATAACATTTCATCTTATCCCATCGAACACATTGGGGAAGAGTTAAGAAAATTTGGGTAGTTTTTATGTTTTACATAGTGTCCAAACAAGATTTAAAAGCTAGACCGGAATCAAGCACACATTAAATTCAATCACACCATAAAAAATTTACCTTGGAAACTTAAACAAGAAAACCAACCTTTGTGGTTGGTTTTATTATGTTCAAGTAATGGTTAGAAAAGTGAGTTTTGCATTCCTAATCAAGGATTTGTGCATTCTTACTCATTGGAAAATTACAAATGGTTTTAGCTCAAAGATAACCTTCAATCTTCAAATAAGCTTCATCTTTCAAGTCCTTCATTTTTTTCTACTACCTTGTTTCATTTCCTCCCAAGCTCCTTTACTCTCCTCTTCATTCCATAACCTTCTCTACAACCTTCATATTTAATGAGCTTCTTTGAAAGACGAGCATTCAAGATGAGTCTTTTCCTCTTTGTGTGGTTTTGGCTCTTTTTGACCTTTTCTTTTTAATTTGTTTTAATACAAAGTTTAAGAAAAATGAGAAATCCATTTTGGATCAAAAGAAATATAGTCAATTTAGACACAATGGTAGTAATTATGGGTAATATTATTTGCCATTTTTATTAAAGTTTAATGGCAATTATCGTGGAGCTTGTTGAGATGGAACCTTTTGGTTTAAAATTTACCATGATCGAAATGTTTGTAGAAGCTAGGGCACATAAATTCTAGCGCATAAGTTTTACTTTTGTAAATATACATGTGAAAATCATCTTGTTTTACAAGTTGATATTCCAAAATCTTTGATAAATGTATTTCCTCTTGTTTTACAAGTTGATAATCCAAAATCTTTAATAAATGTATTTTTTTAAGGGTAGTGGAATCGCTTCTTTAACTAATATTTAACAATGTTGTGTGGCAGCGTAGTCCCTGCCAACAAGGTTACAAAGTAAATTGTGGAATGAATTGTAAATGATGGAAGTGTTCGGTGCAAAAGGTATATCACGGAAATGTTGTGTGCAACATGTATATCACGAAACATGGGGTATAACATTTCGTTAGCACCGAGGCGCGACCCCGTGGAGCAAGGTAAATTGTGGAAAATGGGGTGCAAAATGTATATGATGGAAATGTTGTTTTGAACATGTATATCATGGAACATCGACCCTACAAAGCGATAGGAAAATGCAATGAATATGTGGAAAGCATCATTGAGAACATGTGGTATCCATGCAGTAAATGACGCTTGGCATGCAGAGAACAATTTATTTTTTGAAAGTATATAACAAAATACAATTTGTTCATAGTGGAAGAAAAAATTGGAAATTTATCCATGCAGCAAATGATGCTTGGCATGTAGAGCACCATTTATTTTTTGAAAGTATATAACAAAATATAAATTTGTTTGTCATATAGAATGGTGAAAGATAAAATTGTATGAAGACATAAATTTAAAAGGAGATAAGAAAACAATTTTATTTGAAATATGTCAAAAAATAAAAGGTTGTTACATACTACTGGAAATTTTGAAATATATAAAAAAATAAAAGTCTGTTACATATTAATGGAAATTTCAATATGTTTGTCATGTAGACTAGGATTGGGGATCACGCGGAACATTAGAGAAATATGTACAAGAAACAAGACTGTAGAAAGAAGATAGAGTGCAATACCTGCAAAAAAAATAAATTGAAAGGTATAAGTGTTTGCCTAGACATTTCCATTTAAAAAAGTGGAATAAATGGGTTGATAAACAAAGTAGGATGTGATCAGTAGACTTATAGTGATGGTACATATGATCCCTTTGGCTATTTTCTTGCAGTTGTCGTTTCATTGATGTCATCGACGACTGCTGGAATCCTGGCAACTGCCTGTTGTCTTTCGTCGGTGACCTACTTCAATTCCCTTTTGAGCCATTCTTCAATGTAGCTTCTCATTGGGGTGATGTTGATATCATTCCGGATTTTTATGTTGAAAATATCGTTTTATAATTTTCGGAACTCGATAGAAAGATTACACAAAGCCTAATGAATTTCTTCATTCTGTACTGAATAGTCGACTAGACAGTCGTCGACGTGAGCTTGATCATATTCAAGGATTGTTACACATTATTTTCGTCATCCCTATGACCGTTAATGATGTAAACCTATCTGTTGCCTTCAGAGGGGTCAGTGTCCTGAGTTCCTAAAGAAAGAAGGGAGAAGAACTTTTCCTGAGAAAAGAAGTTGCATTTCCCTTTGTAAAAACCCTATTAAAGATGATTTTTGCATGCTGCATTATGGCTAGGGTGTGAGAATGCCTGATTCTCGTAGGCTGCACCATAGTTGGGTTGCGAGAGGTTCGCAAGTTTCTCTATAAGCAGGGTGCGAGAATGCTCATACGTGGTAAAAATAAGCATCTTCTCGATGCTTCTAGAAGGAGAAACTTCCATGGTGAGGTAGCATCCGAATGGTTTGGATCTTACTCGTTTTCATGATTTAGTGGGATCATCCTAACCTCCTCACCTTATCCTCTTCAACTTATAAAAGGAGAGGATCTCTCATGGAGAAGGTTAGCTTTTGTAGCTTTTTATTTTGGAGCTTGGATTGGATTGAGCTTTGGAGATTGTTGGCTTGGCTAGATGAGCCATTTTGTCAAGATAGATTGTGAATATTATCAGATCTATGCTCTTAGAATTCTTGGAGTGGAAGTGTGTGGGGAACGAAGGACAGTTGGAAGGGACCTTATGACATAAAGGGCATGGTTGTAATCTCTCTTTCACATTTGATATGATACAGTAATATGATTCTTTCCTATAAA
>JASDQU010185953.1:4835-20689 GCA_032191745.1 Picea mariana | reverse complement strand
ACGGATTGGTCTCACTTGTGGCTGCCCGAGAATGGAAAGCCTAACAGAATCAAGGTAAATCGTGAATGTTATCTTAAGTTCACGGTAACTGATTTAAATGATCCCGATGAACCATTCACTGCTTCTGCCAATTCGCCTGAAATACAGGGGATGGACACTTTTCGCGGCAATTTCATGGCCGAAACCTCTACCATCACTGACCCAGAACAACAATCTGAAATTATGACATGCACACAGTCAACAACCTTCTCTCAGTGGTCACATGCATCTGACAAAAATCAAATATGTTCTCTTTACTTCGATGGGTCAAAATCTAAGGAAGGAGCTGGTGCAAGGTGCATGCTCATCGATCCAGCAGGTAACAAGACTTTGATTGCTTGCTGGTTAGAATTCAAATGTAGAAACAACATGGCCGAATATGAGGCACTCTTGCAAGGTCTCAGAAAAGCATTAGATTTAAACATTCAGAATTTAACTATTTTTGGTGATTCATAAATAGTGGTTAGACAGGTAAAAAATTCTATCCACTGTTTATCTCCGCACCTTAAAAGATATCAGACTGAGGTGTTGAATTTGATGAACACGTTTTCTTCTTTTAACATAAATTCTATTCCTAGATCAAATAATTCTAAAGCCGATTTGTTAGATAACGTCGCTTCAAAATTTTTTCCTGCAGAAGGCCTATCTTCGAATGCATTTTCCGTCGAATTGTTGTTCAGACCGTCCGTTCCAGACAACATCACGAATTGGAGAGTCTTCAATGACGATCAACAGATCATTAGTTTTCTACATATGGAAGAAACTTTCCAAGGAGCAGTGATCGACGAAGGTACCCATGATGAAAATCTTCGTGACTTTACGGTAATACCTGATCTGAGATCCCCAAAATCTGCATCAGACATGGTAAACTCCCAAAATCTGTGGTTAGGTTAGAAACTTTTTATGATCTTCACAATAAGTTCAGAAAATCAGTGAATTGTAAAACGAATAGTTCCTCCTTGACACATGAAAAAATAAATTTGAGAACTAAAGACAACCCACATTGCATCAATTTGGGGTTGGGGTGTTCTGAGCAAGAAAAGGTAGCATTTATTAAGTTGTTTAAGGAATTCAAAGATGTTTTTGTCTGGACGTACGGTGACCTAAAAAACTTTGATCCTAACATCATACAACACATTATTCCCATGAAACCCCAGACCCAACCTTTTCAACAAAAGTTAAGGAAGATGCATCCAAAACTTGAACCAACAGTCAAGAAGGAATTAAAAAAACTCCTGAACGCTAAAATAATCTTCCCAGTAAGGCACACACAATGGGTTTCTAATCTTGTCCCTGTCAGAAAGAAGAGTGGTAAAATTTGACTATGCGTCGATTTTCGAAATCTTAATCGAGCGTTTGATAAAGACAACTACGCTATCCCTCCCATGGAGCAGATCCTTCAACAAGTATCCAGCTCTAAAAGATTATCCTTGTTGGATGGTTTTTCAGGGTATAACCAAGTTCTTATGTCTCCCCCAGACCAACTCAAAACTACTTTCCGTACCCCATGGGGCACCTACGCTTATAGAAAGATGCCCTTTGGGCTCATAAATGCTGGTGCCACTTTTCAGAGAGCGATGGATATCGCTTTCCGTGGCTTAATCAATCAATCTATAGTAGTTTACCTAGATGACATCACTGTCTTCTCAAAAAATAAAGGAGATCATCTAGCTCATTTAAGATCTGTTCTATAGTGATGTCGTAAGTATGACATTTCTTTAAATCCTAAAAAATCTGTCTTCGCAGTAGAACAAGGTAAGATCCTCGGATTCATTGTATCAAGTGAAGGGATGATTATTGACCCTGAAAGGACTCAAGTCATTTCAAAACTTCCCCCTCCCTCGTCGAAAAAGTCCATGCAATATTTCTTACGACAAATAAACTTTGTTAGGAGATTCGTCCCCAGCTTTTCAGAAATGGTGAGACCATTACAAAACTTAATAAAAAAGGATGTACAGTACCATTGGGGACCTTTAGAAAGTCAAGATTTTGATTCAATAAAAAAGGCCATAACAGACACTCCTTCTCTAATGAGCCCTGATTTTTTGCGAGACTTCACCCTCTACACGTTTGCCTCTGACTGATCTTACACTGTTGTCCTAACTCAAAATAACGCTGAAAACAATGAAGTCCCAATTGCCTTTATGAGCTCATCCTTTAAGGGAGTAGAACTTAATTACCCAGCGGTAGATCAACAAGCTTATGCTGTTTTTAAAGCAGTAAAACAATTTCGATCCTATCTGTTGAAATCTAGGATGAAAATCATTGTCCCTTACCCAGCTGTCAGAAATTTGTTAGTACAGAAATAACTAGGCAAAAAAAGGGCAAACTAGGTCACATCCTTACAAGAATATGACATAGAAATCACCCCAACACAAATTGTTAGAGGCCAAGGTTTATGCAAGTTGGTCGCCGATTCAGCTGTAGGACAACAAAATGAAACTGATATGTTAAATCCAGATCAACACCATCAAAATCAAATCTGTTTTGCACAAAACCTTGTTAGTTCTTGGTACGAAGACATCAAATTTTGTCTTATACATGGATCAACTCCCTGTCACCTTGATCCCCCAAAAAGGAGAGCACTAAGATTAAAATATGCTTCTTTTCAGCTGATTAATGGTATTTTGTTTTGCCAAAATTTTGATGGAATACTTATGCGCTGTCTTGAAAAAGATGAAGCAGAAAAAGTCTTATTGGAGTTACATGCAGGGGAAGCTGGTGGGCATTTCGGTGGAGACACCACCGCCCACAAAGTATTAAGAGTAGGTTATTATTGGCCTACCCTTTTCAAAGACGCTCATGCCTTATGTCTCAAGTGTGTGATTTGTCAAAAGGCATCTGGATGGATACAGAAACCAACATTCCCTTTGCAACCAGTTTCGGTAGACTCCCCTTTTCAGCAGTGGGGCCTGGATATTATAGGCCCAATCAATCCAGTATCCTCGCAACAGCATAAATACATCATAACAACCACAGATTATTTCACCAGGTGGTTCGAGGCTGCCCCATTAAAAGTTGTAAATACCAACCAGGTGATATCCTTTCTGAATTCAAATATCATCACTCGTTTCGGTATTCCTGAATGCTTAGTATTTGACAATGCTTCCTATTTTTTGTCTCTTGAAATGAGTGATTTCGCTCTAGAAAAAGGAATTAAATTAAAATACTTTTCCAGCTATTACCCCCAAGGAAATGGTTTGGTAGAATCAACTAATAAAAATCTGATCAAAATTATCAAGAGAACGGTCTCCGAAAACCATAAAAGATAGCATAACGCACTGTTGAACACAATCTGGGCTGACAGCGTAACTCCTAAAACTGCTGTGGGTAACTCACCTTTATTTCTCGTTTACGGCAGGGAAGCGATTCTTCCACCGCATGTCCTTCTTCCATCTCTGTAGCTATCGCAGAAGGTACAGGAAGGAGACTGTCCCCCCCTGGAGAGTCGAATTAACGCTTTGTTAAAGTTAGAGGAAGTAAGGGCTCAAGCAAAATGAAAATTGGATCAACATCAACTCATTGTTAAAAACTGGTTTGATTCTAATTTTGGCTCTGATAGAAATTTTGAGGTAGGTGACCTTGTCCTAAAGTGGGACAAACCTCATGAGGGAAAAGGAGAGCATACTAAGTTTTAGAACTTGTGGTTGGGACCATTTTTAATTGCTGAGAAACTGGGTCCCAGTTCCTTTCGCTTACAGAATCTAGAGGGACAGCCAGACACCTTCTTGGTGAATGGCCAAGTTCTAAAAAAATACTTTGCCTGATGACGCTCCCATACACCCTTTGTAAATATTTTCTGTTTTGTTTTATTTGTTGTTTGTTTTTCTTTTCTGGTGTGTTTTGGTTGTCATTTCTGCTTATCGGTCTTTCTTTTGAAACACATATGCCTGCACCACAGGCTAGCTCAGACAAAGAAAACAAAAAAAATTCCCCTCGAAAATGATTGCTGAAGGTTGTCAAAGAATCAATTGTTGTATTTCTCTGAAGTTGTAGCTTTGCTAAAGATGACTTTTGTTTTGAAAAACATTTTCTTGGTTTCAATATTCAATTGAAAGTATTCATGACCATCTATAAAAATCCTTTTTACGTTGTCCCTTTTCTTTAAGAGAACAACTCAACGATGTCTCCCTGTTCTTGAAATACAGTTTTATTAATAAACTATTTCTAGATCTTGATGAAGGACAGCTAATTTTTTTTTTTTTCAAGGTCTGTGACATATTAAAGATGTGTTAAAAAACTAGAATTTTCAGCATCACCCCGCTCTATTGAATATCTTTAAAAACTATAATATAAACTTTAAGAGAGCTGTGGGAAGTGCTTGTAAACCCGCTGGGACACTGAACAGGTCTGCTGGCAGCAGGTAAATACATGCATGACGCCAAGATAACTTCGCCGGGGTACTGAACAGGCCTGCTGGCAGCGAAGCAATGTCAGGTAAAAGAAAATTCTCAGATATAGATTCCGTTTTGACCTTAAACGTCCTTCGTTCTGATCTGGAATTTCTTGACAGGATACAGATATCAGAGTGGGTTAATTGACATCCCTGTTGAGGCTATGGACGCCTCCTGGAAGCAACAGCCCTGTCAACAACATCGAAGATTTTAACTTTACATCGTGGCTCTCTTTTGTAAGATTGTCACCATTTTTCGTTTCTTTAAAAATAACAGTTGTCTGAAACTGGACTGTGTTATAATTATTTGAGATGCTCAAACAACTTTTCGGTTGTTTTCGATTCGAACATTTTCATATTATTCTAACTTGAACTCGTTCGTGTGATAGAGATAACTGCTTCTCCTAGCAAGTCGCCATTGTTGGCAGCGATTATGTAATTATTATTTTTATAAACTGCCTACACAAGGTCTATGAAATTTTATTACTCTTCATGAGAATTTCTCTAAATGACAGTTGTAAATCGTCACATTTTACCTATCATCTATTCATGATTCGTTTTCATGACTGAAAGCATGAAAACTCGCAACTATCGTTACTATTTTGTTTTAAAATTTCATTGAAAACATATGGTTTATTACAGAATTGTGATTTCTTGCCATGAGCATGTTTCTCTCCTTGTTTGTGACCCTTTTGATTCTAAGCATGCCTAAGAGATTTATGGTTGTATGAACGAAAGACCCCCACCATTTGATATTCGATTTTTTTTGTATGTATGGATTTTGGTTGTATTTTTGATCATATTTCTTCCATGAAACTTTTGACTATTCGATTTTGTAAACTGACCTAACTTTGCAATCAAACTATGATGCGCACACTATGTTTTTAGAGTACTCTGGTCCTAGCATGTACCTAATGCCAAGGTGGCATACAATGTATAGGATGCCATTACTCCTTAGCATGGTCTCGGGTTTCACAGAACTCTTCACACGCGTTTTGATTAAACACCTTGCCCATCATTTCAATCATCACAACGTGTATTGATAAGGCTCGGGGCTATGGCTTTGTTTCCTTTTTGCAAACCTTACCTGTGTGTTGTGCATTAATTATCCATCTGTTCAAGTATGGCTCCAATGGTAAGGGTCGAACCGAATGACATCCAAACCTTGCTCTCATATGATAATGCTAGGGAAGATCTGGAAAGGAATGGTTGGCATATTTTCATCGAAAAATCTCAGGATTTTAATCTTCAGGTCACCCAAGAGTTTTCCTTAACCTTTGATGGCTGTAGGGAAAAAATCAGTGATGTGAAATTGAAAGTAACAGAAGAGTTCCTAAGTCAAGCCACGGGATTTCCGGTGGTTGGTCAGAAATGGTTCAAAAACGCGAAAGTGGAGGAAGTCCCTTGGACTTTACTGTTTACCTCACAAAAAATAACCAGCTGTGATCAAGGTATGCCAATTTCGTTCTTGAAACCTAGGTGGCATGATTTACTTACTGTAGTGAAGCAATTCATCACATGTGAGGGACGATTCAGACTTGTTTTCCTATATCATTTACGCCTGCTTATGAGTTTTATTGGTTTTTCATTGAGAATGCCTTATTATCTACTTAGAAGTCCGTATAAAATGGGAAAAATATTTAGGAAACAGAGGTCAGATTCAAGTCTGTTTCACCATGGCCTCATTAAAATCATCCTCATGCACTAGTTACAGTCACAAAATGATTGTTGGGAATCGTTCATTACGTGAAATGGTTTTGGTAACCCTGAGTTGGGAGAAGTGGATAAGCCATGCATTGAGGAAACCCTTGTGAACCCAACGACCTCTCCTCCACCTCTCCAAGCCTGTGATTTTTCAACTAATAGTGAACCCTCGAGCTAACCTAAGGTCATTCAACAGGACAATTGATCGGTTGCACATCCAAAAGATAGTACTAAAACTGTGAAGAAACCTACAGGAAAGAAGTTAAAAGGCAGTGTTGATGTCAATTTCAAAAACAAAAGAGCTGGTCGGTTAATTTCTTGAAGTGCTCGAAATAAAATGAAACCCCGTGTAGACACGTTTAGCATGATTGAAGTGAGTGAAGGCTTAGACTTAGAAATTGACAAATTCCTTGCTGAAGAAGATCCTGTGTCATTCGGGTTATACCCTGACCCACCCTACAACTATGTTAATAATTTGCCTCCTTGTCTAAAGGACAACCCAGATTTTCCTGGTATCCATCTCTGTGATAAATCTACCATTCACATGGAGGATTCTCTGACCCATAATGTTGTTTGTTCTAATGCAAACTCCTTACAATCACAATGTGATGTGTGCTGATCGTGGATCGACAGATACTATACCGATGTTCCACTGCTACAGTCACGACTTAAGTCTTTAAGAGACCAAGTTGATATGTTGACAAACGAAAACAACAGACTTGAATCCATCATCCAAGGGAAGGAGAAGCATTTGAAAACTACAGGTCATGTGATTTTCAAAAACGTAGAGGCAGCTACAGCTATCGTTAATTCCAAAGTTTCATGATATGTTTTGATTTCATGATCAGAGGTATGATTTTTTTTATTTAATAGCATGATTGTGTCATTCTTAAGTTAGGATATTCGATTTGATTGAATAAACTATTTTTTTTATTAAGATTAGTCTGTTTTGTTTATTCAATAAAATAAGATTGCATTTCCTATTATAACTAGCTACAGAATCGCAAGATTCTGTAGCCAGTTAAGAAAATTCGAATTGTTTGATTTGATGACAGAAAACATGTCTGAGATATTCTTATTTTCATTTGTTTTCAGGATGAATAAGGAGCCCATGATTTCAAAGATGATATGAGGCACTTTTTGAGATCTCCCAGCTATATCAATTTTGTATTTTGAGAAAACAGAATTAGACTGTTGGTAGTTTTTTTATATCTAGTGAAATCAGGTGGTTGCATCCCCCTTTATTTTTGAAACCAATTTGATCTTATCAATAGGAAATAGTTATGTTTCCTGAAACCTATATAAACACATAATTTTGTAAACATTGATCATCTGAGCCTGGGGCAAGAGTATGGGCGTTTTTATCACAGACTTGAATGAAACAGAATGCACGTTACAACTTTAACTTTTCTGTATGATGTTTTGATTCAGGTTATGTGTATGTTAATTTGATAATAGATGTTGATTGCTTTCGTTGTCATGATTTATTACCATTTGACATGATTCATTTTATATTCTGCCCATATCTTATGTTTCAGATACAATATATACACAGTGATCATCTATCCAATTTAAATTAGTAGATTCCTCTCTAATTTCTATTGGATGTCTGCATGCAAGTTCTTACAGGAGGATTTATCTCGTCGTAGCAACTTGCAAATCATATGATTACTGTAACTGTATCTATTAAATGTTCTGTTATTATAATTCAATCTCCAACATCATTGTTTCACATTTATTCAGAGCAATCTCAAGATCTGTTGCAGGTTCACTTCTCAGATAAAGGTGGCTGGATATTCAATATCGAACAGACATTGGATGCAATAACAGGTTAGCCTGTCATTTGATTTCATTAGTTTGCTGAATATAGAAGTTTTCCACATATAGAACATTTTCTACAATCTATTATTTTATGTTCAATTAGGCAGTCTAATGTTTGATTTCATGAGTGCATACATCTAAGAAAACAAACCAAAAAAGATTAGGTAGTATTTTCATTTTCTTTATTTTTATTGCTAAAGTAATCAATCTACATTTGATTTTTACGAGTTTAGATTAAAACTCGTGTTTTGTACAGATTGTATATAAAGTTATTGATT
Source organism: Picea mariana (assembly GCA_032191745.1). Taxonomy (NCBI): domain Eukaryota; kingdom Viridiplantae; phylum Streptophyta; class Pinopsida; order Pinales; family Pinaceae; genus Picea; species Picea mariana. The sequence continues at coordinate 12,454 of JASDQU010185953.1, read as the reverse complement.
ATAATTTCAGTTAAATAAATTGTACATATATATATTTAAATGTACTTGTAGATTTTAGTGATTGTTATTTATTAGGTTATTGTTTTTCCCTTTAGTTATTTTTCGCTTTCTTTAGGACTTAGATTGGCTAACGGAGCCGCAAAACCCGTCGGAGTGAATTAATCCAAATGGCTTGGGTTAATTAGACAACCCTGGACTGGATTCACTCCTCGAGTTGATGAGCGGTCAATTTTTCCCGTCAACAAATGGCGCTAGAAGGAGGGCTTGAAAACTATTAATGGAAGGAGGAGGTCGCAAGACTCCTCCCCCACCTACCCGCTCACCTATAGTAACTAGAAGTTGTTCAGACAACAACATTGTCCCTCAAACAACAACCACATCAAACAACAATCCACGGATCACAGTCGAACCAGTAACTCCAAATCCCCCAGGTGGCGACATACAAGAGATTGTTCGTCAATCCCTCATAGGAACGCATAGTGCCTTAGCCCGCATCAGACAACCAGGTTGACCTTTGAACCAACCATTAGAATTCTCTAATATCAGGAAACAAGTCGGAGGTACTGATCTTACTTCAAATCCTATGGATCTAGATCATATTCTCACTCCTGCAGCAGGAGGATCTGGTATCCCACCATCACCACCCCCTTCATCTCCTTCTTCTTCTGGAGGAGAATCCTTAGACGAAGGGAGTTCCTCATCTCAGCCTTCGACACCACCCACACCTATGGCCAATCTGAACAATCCCACCAGACCTTGGCTCGACCAAGATGCAGTGGCCATACCTGGGCCCCAACATCCTTTACCTAAACACCCAGAGAAATGGCTCCCTAAATTTGACCCAGACTCCAAACAGATCGCTGAGGATCACATACAAAAGTTTATGCTAGCCATTAGGCTCTGTAATTTTGAGCACAAAGACATAGTGTGTAGATTGTTTCCCTACACCTTTGAAGGCAATGCCTCTACTTGGTACTTTGCCCAACAACCCCACACCATCATGTCATGGGATAAATTCGAGTCCTGTTTCCTTGAGAAGTTCAAAGATGACAAGTCTCATGAAGTTATAGTCATGGAGCTTTCTAGTTTAAAAATGAACCCCAAAGAAAAGATAAAAGACTTTAATCAAAGGTTCCTAACACTAAAGAACTGAATCTCCACAGATTCGATGCCTGCCGAAAATCTTATTGTCGCATACTACACGAAATCCTTACATCAAAACATAGCCATTTGGGTAAAGAGGTCCAAGAAAGCCACATTGTTAGAAGCCTTGGAAGAGGCAAGTCAAATCGAGAAAGATATTCTCAGCTTAAAAGACAATACCGACAATGAGATAGAGACTAGTTCATCCTCCAAGAAGAAAATCAAAATCCTCCCTAGACGTCCCCAAAACAAAGCTCAACCCGAGAGTTCAGATCTAGAAAACTTACAGAAAGTCATTCAAAAGTTATCCAATCAAGTTATAGATTTGAAAAGGTCAGCTGAAAAAGATTCTTCGAGTAAAGGGCCTTACAAACCCCCTTTTAGGAAGCCTTTTCCCACAAATTGACCCAACTCAAATTTTGAAGGCCTAAATCTAGAAAGCTTACAATTTTCTATTCAAACAATCCTAGAAGCACATGATAACTTGATTCCTCCTGAGATTCCTGAAGAAGTAGCTGAACAAGAGACAGTAGAAGAAGATGAATCCTCTCCAAATATTTTCGGACATTTTTTGGATAGCATTTTTCAAGCTAATTTCGAAACAGTGCATCTTTACAATACCAGGAGCAAGACAGGAAATAAGTCTTCTTCTGAAGTTGCAACTACTGTGCCTCCAAAACAGTCTAAATCAATTGAGCCTAAACAGAATTCAACAAACCCAAGTTTAGATTATGATTTGATTGAGGATCTAAAGAAACTCAGGGCTAACATTTATGTTTACGAATTATTAAAATTCCCTTTTCTTTTACAAAATATGCTGCAGAATATCGTGGAAAACAACAAAAACAACAATCCGAACAACAACAACGGTGTTGAAAACAACCCCAAAACTCCTCATAAGGCCTCCGCCAAAACGACATCCGAACCTCATGATAAAAGATACCTTCCTATAAATAGTGTAACAAATGTAGATAAACTAGTTTTAGGGGCTGTGATTAAAAAACAACAAGCTTCTACTATTAATACTCGCAGAAATGTCCCTCCCTTTTTGTTGACTTTTGAAATTTTCAATAGGAATGTACATAACTGTATGGTAGATTCAGGTGCATCATCTAACGTAATTCCTTGGTCTGTCAGTCAAAAAATTAATGCCGAAGTTCAACCGTCCACCTTGAAAATTATCCAGCTTGATCGAACTAGTGTTAAAGTGATAGGCGAATTAAAAAATGTGCTTATTAGACTATCATCTAATCCTAAAGTTCATCAAGTGATTGATATCATTGTTGTAGATATCCCATAAGTATATGGTTTGTTTTTAAGTAGAGATTGGTCAGAACAATTACATGGCTATTTTGCAACGGATTGGTCTCACTTGTGGCTGCCCGAGAATGGAAAGCCTAACAGAATCAAGGTAAATCGTGAACGCTATCTTAAGTTCATGGTAACTGATTTAAATGATCCCAATGAACCATTCACTGCTTCTGCTTTTATCATTGTGAGTTGAAATCAATCAAAAGTGTTCATCCTATAATGATGAAGAAGATTTGCTCATTCATGAAATTTTCTCTCATTCTTCTTTTCAAGGAGAAGTTTTTCAAGATGTTGTTGATGATAGTGTCATGGATAGTATGACAACAAATTTATTGGATTTTCATAATGAAATTTTTGTTCCAAAAGACCAGGTTGTTCATATGTGTTCTTTCTTTGAAGAGCAGAATGAAACAAAATTTTGTGAATTTCAAAATTTAGAATTTTTTTATAGTCAACCTGTATATGATGAATATGAAAATGGAGAAGAGCAGAATTTCACATTAGCATTCATTGACCTGTGCAACAATGATCCCGTTTTTTATGAGTATGAATATGATGTTGGAGAAATAAATTAAGGAAATCAACCTATCCAAGATGTTGTTGCTCACTGTCATAAAACAAGTGATGTTCATGTCTTATTTCAAGGAAATCAAGTGGATTATGGTCTCACAAATACAACTGAAATTGCAGGGGAGCAGTTTGGGTTTTTTCATCAGCTGGAATTTTGTCATATTATATATGATCCAATAGCCATCTACATGTAGTCAGTGTTTCCATAGGTTCAAAATTTTGCAGCATTTGGAATTTAAGCAAATTGCAGCTGTAAGTATGGGCTGCCCATTCATTTTTTATTGCAAACATCTCAGTTTTTCTACATTTTATTATTTACTTGTAAGGAAGAAGACCATCTTGTTAGTCAAATGCTTTCATAGATGCATTGGAAGTTTGATGTGACCTGATCAAGGAATTGATTGGTTAGTTGTGTAAGAGTTGTACATAAATAAGATTTATTTTTGAGCATGTTCATTTCAGTTTGAAGATCAATTTAAAGTATGAGAGTAGTGTCAATTTTTCAATATGTAAGAATAAGGACTCCATAGCCCAAAGGAAGGACTACTTGAAATTTTGTGGTTGTTATTTTTGGATTGCAAATAAAGGAATGGCTGGACAAGGAAATAATTATAGTAAAATTTTATGATGATGAGCGATGTGAAGGTATTGGTAAGCAAGTTCTTAAAGATTCATCATGAAAATTTATCCCCAGAAGGAGCCAGTGTTAGTCCTTACCCTTGTTTTTGTCTGCTTAGGTCTCCTTAGTCCCTATTCTACCCATTTTCCATGACTTTTTGTTAAACTCTGTTTTTCCCTTCTTGGCTTGAAAGCTTATTTTAAATCTTTTTATGCGCATTTTAAATGTTTTTAAGTTTTCAAAGATTAGGATATGATATGAAAGATTTCTATCACATCACTTGTCCTTTCCTCGTTTGAATTTTCAAATTTTTTCAAAGTGGAAAGGGCGCTACAAGAATAACGCTATTCTTGTAGTGTCAGGGTAATCATTATTTTGCATGCGCCAACTTCATGAGAACTTGACAGATCATGCCCAATATATTTTCCTAAGAAGCCACTTTCACTAATGATCAATATCAGGTCATGGATGCGATACAATATTCATTTGCAGAGGTCGGGTTGTACTCATCCATTCTCATATCAGATCACAGGTTTGCTAGTTTCATATTATGATTGCTAACATATGGTATCCGATATCTTCATCGTATTTGTATTAGTTTATAATAGATTTGCAGGTGGTAAATTTATTCTACAACATTCCTATTATTAGTTGTCCTAAAGTGTTGTTGTTACAAACCCTAACAACATTTTCAGAGAGAAAAAAAAGAAGACATATTCTTTAAAGGACAAAGGCAAGTAGGAAACAACTAAACGAGTAGTTAAGGAAACATGAAAAATAATCAAAGGTGATTTATGTACCCAGAGGATAGATAAAACTGATTCAAATGTTCCAACAAAGGCCACCACAAGAACTAATCCTCCAAGCACATAATTACTTGTTTCTGTCAAAATGTCTGGTTGGCTTGGAGGATTTCCTCACTTGGGTTATTACTCTCATGTGGCAGCAACAATAGCTTCTGCCATGGAGGCTTCATGGATGACACCTATATCCATGATAGGAATGTCCTCAATAGAGAACAATATAGAAGCATTACAACTTCCCTAATTTTTGTTTCCCACACACCAATAATGGAAATGTTGTGCAACACATGTGTATATAACCCACTTCATTGATTTCCATCAACAAATGAAATATAATCCCTTGTGGGGTGCTTCCTACAGAATCTCATCTGGTCTATATGGAAATGGTTTAATAGGAACATTTGCAAGTACTACTCTAGGACCTGGAGGTAGATGGCATGAATTATGTTGGACTTGTCTCAAGGATAAGGGACATGCTGATGTAGATTTTGTTGTTGCAAATGTAAATGGGGAAAATAATAGGGAAGGTAATGCATGCATGGATGCACTGAAAATAAATTCTAATTCACAACAACAAACTCACCCATCACAAAAAAATAAGAAACCAATATTTCAGAATGGACTTGTTTTCAGTTTGCCTTTTCCTGGTGCAACTTCTGTAAGTGGCGGTAGTGCAGGAGATGCTAACACAACATGGAGAAATGTTTTGGGAAATGTAGCTATGTTTTCTAATGGAAAAACTACATATACATGATTTTATTCATTCAGTGGTACTGGGAAGAACTCATTTGATGGCAGTGTTACAAATGTTGCAGTTTTACAGGCTCAATTACTTAGTTTTGTCATCTAGCGATCTACCTTTCTTTTCTCTATATCACTTTCTCTCTTTGGAATAGCATACAATGTACCTATGGTACCACAAAGGGTGCCTCACAGTTGAAATCACCCATTCTATGAACCTCATATGGTGTCTCAACAGTTCGCTTATACAAACTCAAAAAATAAGAAGAGCATAAATCAATACATGCATACTCTGTTTTTTACTTGTTTTAGTCTTTATCCTCAAGAGAGGTTTATGAAATGATGGAGATGAATTCATTGAAACCAAAATATTTTTTTTGGGAACGAGCCCCTTCAAAAAAACCTCTCTAGGTTTTTACACAACTATCACATTTTAAGAGATTCGAACATATCTGTGAGGCCTATTTTTCAGAGATTTCAAAATAAATAATTTCCTGTTCTAGTCATTGATTTTGGGCAAGGTTTCATAACAGCTAGAGATGCATTTTTGGAAACAAAAATAGGTTTTTGTTGGTAACGGGCCCCTTCACAAAAACCTCTTTCGGTTTTTACACAAATATCACATTTTGGGAGATACAAAGATATTTCTGGACCCTATTTTTCAAGAATTTGCCAGATTTATCTTCCAAAAAAATCTCATGGACAACAGTTGACAAGCCACTTCATCAATTCGACTTGAAGATTAGGTATGATCTTCTCCTTTATTGTTTGAAACAATAAACTAAATATATATGAAGAGGTTTTCAGATCCATTTCTTTTGGATCTTGATAAATATGTATTGTTTCTATATAAATAGGGTAGAAGGAGAAGTAAAGGGTCGATTAGTTGGGCATTCAAGGACCTTTTTTGTAAATAACTCCACTGTAATACAAGACTATATTCCATATTGGTACTAAATGGAAAAAGGCATGTTGATGGTCATATATTATTTAATATCTTTATCTGCTTCTTTTCTTACTTGAATTCATTTATTCTGTTGCAATGCATATGATTTCTTGATTGTGGTTGATACAATGAACATTTTACTGTTTTTGTTCATAATTATGATTGTTTTCAAGTACATGTTCTTGTTTCTTAATGATATTTTGAAATAAGAAATCCATGTGTGAGTTGAAAAACTAGATACTCACATACCTTCCTTTCTTTATTTACCTTACCATCTGATTTATTAAAGTGACTACCATTTACTAAACCAGTGGGATGTTTACTTGCTTTTACATTGAGTTATATATTTTGGTGAATCCTTGATCCAACTTTCAACCATTTTCTAAAACCTATTCATAAAACCCTTCATAAATACCATTGCAATAACTTGATGATGCCCTAGCTTGCCCTCTCATAGTCAAGTGCAACTTTAGGGACTAACAGGTACCACAATGACACCAAAATTTTAAAAGATATAACCCAATATTTCTAGTACTTTTTATCTAACACACCCTTTTCAAAGAGATAATTAATCAGATAAGTTATTTTATTGGATGTATACTTCAAATTAGCTTTGTTTCAACTATGGGTTTTTACTTTTAAAACAAACAAACATCTACATAAGTGTGTTTCTCATTTCTCTTTTCTTAGCATTGCTTCACTGCCAGCGAGCGTCCATAGCCCCAATGAAGTTGCCTTGGTACCATACATGCATAGCCCCATTGACAACATGTGTCCTTATTCTCGACGAGTTTACTTGTACTTCCCACACTATTAATAGTGATTTCAACTTCCTTTTTATTTCAGAACATGCTCACCCTTTTAAATTTAGATATAGATATGCATATGCACATAGGGTGAAGGAAGCGGGGTGATACGAGAGTTTCTTTGATTTTCTAAGTAGATGTTATGGATTTTAGTTTAACCCACATATTTCCCCAAAAAATATCATAGTATTGGCCATTTTATCAACTTGAAGTGGATGGAGATCAAAGAAAATAGTGGATAGACACTTTCCTATACTTATGGATTATCATGGTATGATCAATAGGAACAAGTGTTCCACCACAACTATCAGACCGTACCTACAACTGATAACTTCATGAATATTCAGTTAGACAGAGGAGCCCATGCATCTTATGACTTGTAATAAAAATCTTCAGTATGTGACCAGAATTGACCAAACCCTCACCAAAATTCAAAGAGCAATCCTCAAGGAAGGCTAAGAGCCAATTCAACTCAGGGGAAATACCAGCTGTCAAATCAAAAGATGGAATTAATATGTAGAAGCAGAAAGTAGGACTGAAATTAGAAATCAAATTCATGAAAAAGAAAATTAAGCTAAGGGTTCTATAACTAAATTGCCAGTCATCAAAAAATAAAGAAAATTGGATGAAAAATAAGAAGAGAACCCAACAACAAACAATAAATCTATTACATCAACAAA